>JAFFSR010000025.1:222500-362500 GCA_017163975.1 Anastatus disparis | reverse complement strand
TTGTTCATGTTTACATAAGTTCTGTAAAATTTCCTATTGGTAATAAACAAATTATATACTAAAATAAATAAATAAATATAAATTTATAACTTATGCTCAATGAACTGTTTTTGTAATTATGTAGAATATGTATAAAATAGGAATAATAAAAATACTGAAAAATACTGACCTTTCTAATGTTTGCATAGTAACATAATCAATCTAATCAAACTAGTTTCAATATTGCTTTTAACTATAAATAACGATTTAGATATGAAGATTTACATATTTTCCCAATTGAATAGAATTTTCAATTTCTTTTCCTCGTTTATTTTTACTGTTCTGTTGCTTAGAATAAAAGATACGAAACTGGCATCTCCATATTTTAAAGTAGTATATTTCCTTCACAAAAGGTTATTGGCGAGTAACAGTTCTATACACACACATATTTTACTTAGAGCCTTTAGTTAAATTCTAAATCTTAATAATTCTTTATTTATTTTTATTTTTTGAGCATTCAGCTACTGATATATTATTTCAAATTTTTTTGTTTTTAATTAATATCTTTAACCGATAATTATAAACTAAACAGTAGTTTTATAGCATATAAGATAGAGGGATAAATGAATAAAAAAGAAATTTTATCTTAATATTTTTAAATGATTAGAACAACCAGTCCTCGTTAATAAACTTCAAATATCATTTATTTTTATTATAATTAATGTGTCAAGTATTCGAAGCTCTAAGGAGAATATAAGGGAATTGAAAACTGCCCGTTTACCTTTGCTGGAAATTATCTGTTTGCAATCAATCATCTGTGTGCAAGCTCTAACAAATAATGGAACTACTGATAATGATAAATGTAAACCTCATAATAGTGGGATGAGCTCGAATCAGGAATTAATTAAAAATCATGCAATATCCTTAGATAGAGCCTCTCCCCAATGACTGCGCTGGTCCTCTTCAGAGAGTCGAATAGGGAAGAGGGGTGAACTGCGCGCGTGCTTTCTGAATGTGACCTCTTTGAGAGCTCATATTGGGCAGGTGCGTGAACTTTTAAGTGGCTATCATTCTTACGACATATTTGGAGTTGCTGAGACCTGGCTGGGTCCGTCTGTATCGGATGACGTCATTCGAGTCGGGGGGTACAAACTGTTTAGACAGGACAGAAACTTGCGTGGTGGAGGAGTTGCCTTGTATATTAAGGATAATCTAAAATGCACTATTTTGGCCACTTCGGAGACGCAAACTAGTAATAGTAGCGGTAAGCCGGAGGTGCCTGAATATATTTTCTGTTCTGTGCAAGTTGGCGGCTCCGAGCCCGTGCTAGTTTCTGTCATTTATCGTCCTCCTGCTGTTTCGTTTACTAGAAACTCTAATTTGTTGATTGATTTGAGAAATTTTTGTTCGGACTATTCCCATAAAATTATAATGGGGGACTTGAATGCCGATCTCCTTAAAGAGAGCAGTGATGCTAAGTTTCTTAGTAAGCTGTCGGCTGAGCTTTCGTTACAGTTGGTCCAGCACGGTGCTACGCATCATACTCCTACGTCTCACACGTGGATTGACCTGATCTTTGTTGATGACAACGACGTGGTGCTTGATGCACAGAACCTACCGGCGAGCTTTCACAGTCGGCATAATTTAATTGACGTCTGTTTGCCTTGCAACACTATAACTTTTGATCAAAAACCTATCATGTATAGGAACTATAAAAATATTTGTCCAACTGCATTGGGAGAGAAACTTGCCGGCTGTGATTGGTCGCCGCTTATGACTGACGAGGTTGACCCTGAATCTGCACTTGGTTGCCTCTGTGACAATCTCACTGCTGCAATCGAGAATTTGGCGCCGTTAAAAGCGCTCAAGCCTAATAAGAATAAGTTTCCATGGGTAGATGAAGAATTGTCACGGATGCGGCGTAAGAGAGATGCTACATATCGTAGATACAAACGGACAGAGGACAAGCAGTATCTCCTTGAATTTCTGCGGTTGCGTAGGGTGGTAGACGAACGCACGGACCATGCTAAGACTGCTTATATTCACAATAGACTGTTTGATGCTCTTGCGGGTGGTAATGTCTGGAAGGAGTTGAGAGACCTGGGACTGCTATCCGGACCTCAAAGGGATTTGAATGGATTCACTCCGGATGAGCTTAATGCGCACTTTGCTGGGGTGTCAGTCTCGCCGCAGGAGGATAGTGAAGAGCGATTGAGAATTCTTTCTCAATGCAATGAAAGTGGGTTTACCTTTAAACCAATTAGTTTTAATGATGTTGTTCTTGCAATTTCACATTTTTCCTCACAGGCTTGTGGTGAGGATGGCATTCCGCAAAGCGTGATAGTTAAAGCTTCACCATTTATTGGTGAACATCTTGTGACTCTGTTCAACTCCTCTTTTGCGCGGGGGGTCTTCCCTTGCCGTTGGAAGCAAGCACGTATTATACCATTGAAAAAGTGTGCTGCACCTAAGCAACCAAAAGATTTTAGGCCTATAGCCATCTTATGTTTTCTTTCAAAGGTTCTTGAGAAGATCGCCCATGACCAACTGCAGGAGTACATTATATCCAAAAAATTGCTTGATCCTATGCAGACGGGCTTCAGGAAAAACCATTCTACGCAGACTGCTGTACTTAAGCTTACGGACGATATAAGGTCAGGTCTAGACAGGAAACTTGTCACGTTACTGCTACTTTTTGACTTTAGTAAGGCATTCGACACGATCTCTCCCTCCAAACTTCTTGCGAGGCTTAGATCGATGGGGTTCTCCAGGGCCGCACTCGGATGGATTAACTCCTATTTATCAGGTAGGAAACAAATGGTTTCCCACACATTTGAAGGAGGAATCGAATTGGCTAACAACCAATCTAGGAGTACCTCAGGGTTCGGTGCTGGGGCCTCTGTTGTTTTGCCTTTACATAAATGACGTACGTGACGCACTGGACTCTGGTTGCGTCGGGCATCTGCTGTATGCGGATGATCTTCAAATTTATACACAGGTCCCTTATGATGATGTGGACGAGGGGATTCGTATTTTACAGAGGGCGGCCAGGGCGGTGTCGGGGTGGGCTGCTAATGTTTCTCTCACTTTGAATGCTAGTAAAACAAAGGCGATCGTCTTTGCAAGTAATCGTTTTATTAAAAATTTTTATTCGGGTGAGCCAAGGACGATTGACCTGGGGAGCGGTATCGGTATTCCTTTCTCTGACACCGTTACGAGCCTTGGTGTTGTACTCGACTCTAAACTGTCGTGGGAACCGCATATTAATATGCGGACTAAAAAATTCAATAGAGTGATTTATAGCCTGCGGTTTTTCCGTCGGTACACCACTGAGGCTCTGCGTAAGCAGCTCGCAACCGCCCTGCTGTTTCCACATCTTGATTACTGCTCAGTGGTTTTGCTCGATGCTTCGCAGGAGTTACGAAGACGGCTACAGACAATGCAAAATTCATGTGTGAGATATGTATTAGGCGTGAGAATGGGTGATCACATCTCTTCCCATAGACATGCTTTGGGTTGGCTACGTACTGATTCGAGGAGACAGTATTTTATGGCTGTACTTATGTACAAAATCGTACGTATGAATACTCCCGAATATCTAGTGGGTCTCTTCACTAGATATATACCCAGAGCGACCACTAGGGGTGAGATTAAAGATCTTGCGGTGCCCTTCATGCGCACTGAGACTGGAAGAAATTCCTTTCAAGTTCAAGGTGCGCATTTTTGGAACTCCCTACCTGCTGATATTAAAAATCTTCCATCAATCGGCAGGTTTAAAGCCGCTCTGAGGAGGTTTTTACTCGACCTCGATTAAACAGTATTATTTTCGGACTATATCATATGTGTTAATTTATTATGTGATGTACCCTTTATAGATTTAAGGCATGATTGTATTTATTGGCGTGTATGTAGGATGTGTGTGCATAGAGTGAATGATTATATTTTTATCAGATTGACTTGTATATTACTGTACATTCAACTTGCTGTGATTTTAACTTACTGTATACTGCTGATATTTCGACTGCGCTCTTTACACGCTTGATTTTATGTAATTATTTTGACTGATAGATATTGAGACTGATTTTTAACTATATTATTTATACTTTTTGCATGTATTTATTCGTGTTATCTGTGATATCGCTTTTATTTAATTTATTGACTTACTATTACAGTATTACTATCTCTATTATGTTTTATGACTGTGATATCATACTGTACTATTTTGATTTTATATGTACAAGGCTATTTAAAGTATTTTTATGTATTTTTTCAACTTTATTTGTAATTTTTCACGCTTTTTTGTAATTATAATACAAAATAAACAATATCTAATCTAATTATCTGTTTATGTAGGTGAACGTTCTCTAATATTAGGTCGTTCTACAAAGGAACATGTGGGTTGAGGAGATAAAAAAGGAAAATTCGCGGTAGTTGTTTCTTAAAACAACTTGATACAATTAAATAGAAATGGGCAAAAAGAGATAAACTTTAAAAATAGAATATTAACTCTTACTTCCATGTGAAAAGAAATCTGAGTGTTTAGTTTATGACATTTTTGTATAGATCAGGCAGAATATACTCACTAGATAAAATCTCTAAACTCCGGAAGGTAAAATAAAATTAGTTGTTCTAGATAGCGGGGTTTTGTTATGGGAGGTAAAACTCCTTGAGAGAACCCCGCTTCTTTACACTGGCACCCAACGTGGGGCTCGTTAGGTCAAAAAAAGTGACTGAGATTTTGGCAAAATATCCTGCCAAGGTCTCGATCATTTTTGCATGAGATGCTGACGGTTCTATATAGAGAACCGTTTAACAGCGAGAACCGCGACCTTTTTCGAGAAAGAGAAGAATGCGTATAGACAACGTAGTACGTGAATACGTAATATATAATTAATTCTGTGAAGTATATCATTGTCTTTTAATCAAATAATTCTATTGCTATATTATAATTAGCGGGATGCATTGAATTGATTGAATTTTTAATTGATACAAATATTTGATTTGTTTTGTTCTAAAAATTATTTTATTACTGTTATTATGTAATTATATTGCATTTTAAAATCGGGGATTAATTAAATAAATTATTTGTTTATTTGTTTGTTTATTTATTCAGTATAAATACTTACAAGCATATACATTTTCTCGACCTATAGATCTTTATTATTTTAAACAATTGAATATTTTATTTTTCTGTTTCCAACTAAACATTTTGTTGCATGCATTAAATTTTTTTTTGTTGTGAGATCAGTTAGATGATTATTTGAGTCAGTTGAATTTTTAATGATTATATTATCTCATGGATTCAGTGAATTTTTCTCGGTGTATTGATGCAAATCAGAAGTATGGGAAAATTACTCATATGTCAATGTGTCTTACATTTACATGCAATTTGCATATAAGAAAAACAGAATAGTATAAGTTTCTTTTCTGCTTAAGTTTACGGAATCACTTATTGATTGCTGCTTCAATTTTCTTGGTGCGGTTGGGACTCGAACCCACGAGCCCGCTGTATTTTTATCTAATCGCTAAGATAATAAATTTTGATATATATATAATAATATCATATATATACATATATACTATCTAATTACTATGTACTTTCTATTTTTTTTTATCCACAATTCTAGCCATATCGGCTATTGCGGAAGGGTACGAACAGTGATGAGTAGGCCCATCATTTAGTAGTTGCCGGAACCAATAGTTCGATCAAGATAGGCCGCGATAAAACCAAGGGGAGTGAACGAATTGGGATCTCCCCTTGTTCTAAAAAATTTTCAGGTGGATCATGGATTTGAACAGAAATATCGCGAAAATTAAAAATTTTTATTTCCCATTTTTAACACAATTTTTTTTTTATTAATAAAACAAAATCATTTGCCTTCCGTACGTTAATCTGCGCTAAACTACGCGATCTGACCCACATAAAAAAGTTTTAAATAAAAAAAAAAAAAGAAACTAGCAACGAAATTAAATAGAAACGAAATTTCTTATCTGACCCAACCGCGTTCGCGAAGGAATCATCATTGTTGATTCCAAAATCCCTTCATTATTAAATGTTTAATTTTCTTTAAGTAGAAAATTGAAGCAGGAATCAAAAGAGTGTTTCCGTAAGGGAACAAGGGTTTTAAAAGAAAAAAATGCACTGAGAAGGATGATTTGAAGAATATTTTTCTTTAGAATCATAGAGTTATAAAAAAATATGACCTCAATCGATTTCAGCGGAAATTTAATTATTTTAAGTATTCAATTTTTCCGTGTGGGGAAAATTATGTAAAATTAAGAGATGTTAATTAGATGTTAGTTATAAAATAATTTCTTTTTGTAAACAAAAGATAAAAAAAAAGGATAGAAAAAAATCGAAATTCGTGTTGATAAGAAATTATATAGATGCAAAGCGTTATGAATAATAAACAATAACCTTTACTAATAGATTTTTAGTTGCGTAGTAATAATAAAAATAATACTTAGAGAAAATCCGTTTACCTGTGTTTAATGCGAAGGTTTAGGGAAACCCTAAATTTATCTTATATTATATTGATATAACTCCCCAAAATTTTGTGAAGGAAAATCCTCTTTGGGAACTGTTAAAACAACTCAATAAAACAATAATATGAAAACAATATGTACAATAAATAAAACTTTCCCTCTGGAAAGGAGAGATTTGGTGTAGAGGAAAAAAATTAAATAATAAAAACTGTAAAAGGATAATAAAATAAATATGAATAAAGAAAATCTCAAAATTGTTTAACTCAAAATCTTACTAATAAACTTTTCCATGCGTGTTAAACTGAAAGAAGAAATTTAACAGTAAAATAATTCTATGCAATTCAAATAAAAACGGGGTAATTAAAGAATTGAGTAATGCATTATCGCATCTAAATAATTAATTTTCAATAAAAGTGGAAATTTGTAATAAATTAATATGGAAATTTTTCAAGAAAAATACTAAAAATTAAAATAAATTAGAGATGAGTTTAAAATTATGAAAAACTCCTTTTAAGTAACTGTGTGAACATTAACCAAAATTTATTATCATGGATGTCATTGCGTCATGCAGTGCACGAGCGTTAAATCATAACGTATTTTCACATAGCTTCGCGTATCAGAATATATAGTTACATCCGGTCGAGTAAAAAATAAAAGTATTAAGTTAAAGTTTGAAGTATAAAAAAAATATCTCCTTACATAACTATCTATAGGCTACTCAGAACTGATCGTTGCTGATCTCACGAAGTCAGCAAATAATAAAAAGTAATTTAAGAAATATAAATTCAAGATAAATAAAATGTGTTCCCCACACGTGCAAACGCAAGCATGCCGTGGGGGGGGGGGGCGGTTAAATAATATGGCTGGAAAAAATTTTTTTTTTAAAAACATGATAATTTTTGACAAATTTTACTCTCATTTCATTTCTACTAAACTGTTTCTAAGTAACATATAAAGTTTTTACATTTGTAACTAAATGCTAAACTAACGCATATTTTTCTAATAATGAAAGACATCGATTTTAAGTAGTAATTATTAACCATAATAACTACAAACTATTACTGCTGTTGCATTTTCATTACCCATAATAATAAATAAATGAAAAAAATATATATATAATGTTTTTGGGTTTAAATAAATAAATTTTTTTTTTTCTTTAAATTTTAACATTCAAATAAAACCTTTCAATTAAAACAATAAAACCTTATTGTAATTATTTTCGAAAACGAACTTTTCCCTTTCATTCCGGAGAGGAAAAATTACAGCCACACAAATTACATTATCATAAAATAAACTATTTCAAATATACCTGAAAAATATGTCATTCTTTAAGTACTTAATAAATGCAATAACCCGTATAAATGCCATGCTTGAACCTTCGCATTACAGAGTACAGATAACGAGTAGGCAGGTATAAAATGTGCCGCTAGCATAGATTTATATACTTGAAAAGAGGCATAAGAATCCTGTGTGAAAGCATGTAGTTTTGGGAAAGTCCAATGAATGCCCGTTTGAAATATTATTCAAATTCCTCAAAATAATGCAATTTTAGGAAAATGTTTTTCAAATTTCCCAAATTAATATATATAAAGACGCACTAGTCTTGGGGGAGGTGGATCTTTTCGCTTCTGGTGATCAGAGCTTTGTGAAATTCGTAAATTAAAATTTTTAAAATACAAATTTTTAAACCAAACTTAATAAAAGCTTAAACTCTTCTAACCAAACATTACTGTAATAACGGCTAAAATAGTTAAAAATTTAATTTGGTAAAAAGGAAAACACAAACAAATTAACCTCGTTCTATTAAAAAAATTTAAAACAAATGTGTAGTTTAAATGAATATACCTAAAGATAATAAAATTCAAACCTTCCTGTAAAATAACGGAAAATTTCATGCAATAAAACATCGAAAATTCTGTATTTATGAATCCTAGAGATTTACAAATTTAATGAAAATTCTAACAGCTTATAAATACTATTTATTAAAATGATACTAAAATAAAATACTAAAATTTTTTTTAATCAACGTAATGTATGAAATATCACAAGGGGTTTCAAACTTCCTACGCATACGCGATAAAGAAATAAAAATTTCCAAGTCATAAAGGTATAATGTTACTCGCCTAAATGAAAATCGAATCCTAAAACAACAGCTTGAGTTGAAACTGCTAAAATATCGGCTTGTGTATTATCGTTAATACTCGGAATAAACGTCAACTTAATCCTAGCAGTTAAATTGAAATAAAATCTTCAAATATAACCACCATGAGCGTGAAGAGAAATGCTAATTATAAAACAAAAAAAAAAGTACTTAATATTTTTACGATTTAATTATCGGGAATAGAAATAAAATTTTTGTCAATAAAATATTTTCTAAAATAAATTGTTTAAAATCCTTTTAAATAAAAAGAAACAAAGAAAGAAGAGTAAAAGGCTGATACCCAACGTTGTAATATGCTTTTATTAATTCACTTTATCTTATTAAGGTTATCTTGGAACAAAACATAAATAAAATGCCTTGTGTTTCAATTTGCTTTAACATATTAATTTCCAATAAAGCCGTTTTTCTTTATGAAAACTAGCATAACTTAAAATCAGCAAAATCATTTTTCTTTTTTTTTTAAAAAAAAAAAAAGTGTCATAAAACTCTAACTGTAAATCATTTTGTGTTTTCGAAAACACGCACTAAAATAAAATTTTAAAGTAATAAACCGTAAAAAGATTAAAACTCCAAAATTTTTTGAAAGTTTAAACAGATGCAGTTAAACCATATGTATCATAATAGCACCCTAAAATGTTAACACTTTTAAGAAAAACTAAAACCAAAATAGTAAAGGAAAGCTTTCAAAAACATAAAAACGATGTTTTTTTTTTTTAATTTTCAAAAAACATTCTTTGTATATATACTTTCAAAATCCGTGGAGAAATATTTTAACACTGTGTACAATTCATCATTTTTATTAAACTACCTTTAAAAATTTTTCAAAACATTTAATAAATTCCGATCAAAGTTTAATTAAAAAAATAAATTTACAAAGCAATAACGTTAACATAGTCAAAGTAGATATAACAATAATAATTTTAAAAGAACTAATAATTAAAATTACTTTTAAATACTAAAATATGTAACACCTACAAATTTAGTAAAAATTTTTACATAAAAAAATAAAAAGTATAAATTATATTAATATTTAACTAGAATAAATAGACATCTTTAAATAAAAAAACTCATCAATGTTTTAAAGTTTGAAAATAATAACTATGATTTAAAACCAAGCAAGCGTAAAACGTACTTGCTCTCGGGCAATGAGCTGTAGTTCTTGCGCGCGATTACGCACATTTCAATCTCTACGTTGAAGTATACATTGTATGTGCTAGCGTGCTCTGTTAAAGCAGCTCAAGTCTGAAGCAAAGTAACGTCATGCTGGCTTGCGTTTACAGTACGCTCTAAGCTTAAAAGCATCTCTGCTTTATAATATCTAGATGAATGATGTTTGAAACCTTTTACTTTGAAGTTAAAACCGTTTTCTATTACAAATAATTTAATTTTAATGAAATATTGTTTTTTCGCCATAATTTTGTTAGTGGTTTTTCCGGATTAAATAAAAAGCCCCGGAAAAGATCCCTTCACAATATTTTAAAACTAAAGAATGTAACTTCAAACTTATAAACTAATAGGGTATGATATGATTCATTGTGCATATAATATATTAAGTTAGAATAAATTCAATTAATTCAATTCTTTTAATAAATTCAAAATGTTAATTTATACACTCCGTAATTATTAATAGAACTAAAATGAAAATTATAACAAAAATTCGACTTAATTAATTATGTTACGAATTTTATTTTATTATTAAGCGACTAATATAATATTAAATTATAAAAAAGGCGAGAAAGCGTCCGCGACGTGGATCGAACCCCGGGACTCTTGCACGACAGACAAGCGCTCAAACGTTGAGCCATTCCCGCCGATGCATTTTCATTTCTTTCGTCGCTTCATATTCTATAAACATCATACTTGCATTTTTTCTATATTCGCTACTATACGGCACTCGTAACAATTACAATAAGTATAAATTTGTTCAAATTAAATGTAAGAGTTACAAACATCACTCTATTTTTAATTAGTAATTTGCATGTCACAAGAAAAATGATTATTATTAATTATTATTTAAACTTATCTCTATGGAATTTCCCTGGCTTCTCGTACGGCGTCCTCATCATTCAATGAATGATTTTAAAATTAGAACATGAAAAATTTTTTTTCACAAACTGTACAATCGCAAATTATTCTAATAAAAACCAAATACAATTAATTTTTAATAAATAAATTTTTAAGAAACAACATATAAAAGCCCAAACAAAAGTTTAAAATAAAAATATTTACTAAATTCCATTTCAAAAAAATAAAACCCCTTTAACAAATAATAAATGAAAGCGTATATTATAAAGAATATTTTGCTTTAGAATCCTTTTGTTTCAAAATTTAAGAAAACCTGAAAAGTACAAAATGAAAAAACTTTTCTTTCTTTACCCATTCAATCTAATAAACTCAAATAGACAAAACATTATTAACAATAATAAAAACATAAAAAAATTTTTTACATTTTGATCGTAAATATTTTATTTTATTAAAACATTCGCATAAAACCGGAAAATTTATCGTAAAAAGAAGGGGTTGAGGATAAAAGGATCTGTAATTACAACCTTTTAAAAAAAAATCTAAGCGCGCTCGCATCGCGGGGTTTTGCTCGTTGGAGTGAGGGATTCACCTTCACCAAGAATTATATAACATAACCACGAGTTTCGCGTCAAAATACAGCGTAGTGCCATTGGATATTTTCCTATCTAATGTAAACTTAATGTTTTTACACAGTAGTTTTAAGAATCTGCGAAATGCGAACTACAACAACTGAAATAAAAGATACCAGACACTCGTGAACTAGTGTCTAAGCAAAAAAATTCCGTAGTTGGGATCACCACATGCGAATTTTAGAAATAATATAAGTAACCTGTTGCCGGCATGGTGAGAAATTCACGTCTTGAATTTTCTATATTATTTTCTTTAATATTTTGACCAGTGAGTTTTTCTGTTGACGCTCCTTTTCCTCTAAGGTGCTGAACCTTGTCCTCGGAGGGGAACGTTGGCAGTGACTAAGCAAGATGTTTATTGATTAATCTAATCAAATTGACTTTCTTGCCATGCACCAACAAAAATATTAAAATTTAGTAAAATACAAAATGATTATATTTTGCGCTAAAATATAGTTAGGATAAGATTCCGAAAATAAGGAAAATTTCTTACCTGCGATCACCATAGTTAATAAAATTATTTTAAGAATAAATAAAAACGTTGAAAAATTAATTAGTTTCATAACTATTAAATTTAAGATAAGAAAAGTGCATGCGAATTTGCTCGCATTCATTAACAGGATAAATGTAAAGATTTAAATCAAATGCAACACTTTTAAATAAACAGTGAATTATCCGTAGATAAACAAAATGCTCGCCAATTCGCAAGCATTTGTCTAAAATATTTCTAGTAAACAATAGCAATTCGTACGATTAATAAATTAGGCTGGCAAATAAATTTAATAAATAGCCAATTTTTATTTTAAAATAATGTATTATTAACATTCAATTTCACCATTAACCTTATGCGTACAAAGTGATAACGTGACTAGAATCACAATAAACTAAACATCACTTTACTAATTCGACCTAAAATACTACTTAATAGAAAACGCAGAATTGTTGCCATGCAGCACGGGGAATTTTTTTTTTCATCTTTTTGACCTAAACATCAACTTAAAATTTAAAAAAAACTTTCATAAAATTAAAATAAGTTAAATAGTTGAATAGTATACAATCATATTAAATCTTAGCGCTAAGATTGAATAACCTTTATAAAAATCTCCAATCGATAAAAGCTCTAAAATTACCGACATGATAACCGAAATCTGTAATTATCCGTTACCATCCGTGACAGAGTAACTAATGGTAACGATCCATAATCAATACGATTTATGGTAACTCCCATGTAAACTTAGTATTTACCGCTGAACAATAACTTTTATAATTCTCAACTAATGTAACTCAATTTCAACTTTAGCAATACAATTCGTTAATTTAATTATTCAAAAATTTTTAATCATTTTCATCATTTGCTCTCTTTCCGTTTTTCTTTTTTTTCGTTTATTAAATAAATTAATATTTATACTAATAATAACTAATAAATAACCGAATCACTATCCATTTTTCGGGATTATATTTTTTTTATTTATTTAAAAAAGGTTATAAATTTGTTTTAAAGACAATATAATCTACCGGTATACTATAAGGAAATTAACTAAATTTACAAAATCGATATTGAATATTACTATCCGTACAGTAACATACCTAATAGTGAAATAAAATAAATTTTAAAAAAATGACATGCTATAGTTTTCCGAATATCTTAAATTAACTAACTCTAATCATTCTGTTAATTAAATATTAGTAATTAAAGTACATTCACAGTTAGTCATTTTAAATAATTTTGAAAATTAAATTGAAATAGCCTCAATATGTTTTGAACCACAATTTTTATCGATAATTAATCATATTCAGTATAATAAATTAAATTATTATTGCGTTTTTCTATTTAATTAAACTCTTTACAACACATAACATATAATAATATTCAAAATACACAGTAAATATTTAACATTTCTGTTACAACCGTTAACTTTCAAATTTAATGCTTACCACTAATATAAAAAGTGCTGCAAGCAGGAATCTTGTTTCAGAAAAATAATAGAAATATAACGTGAAGTTTCAACTTAACTGTTTTTCTCACGTTGTCACCTAAGACAAGTAAGGCGATATAAGTGCAAAAACATTGCACTAATTATATACTTCTCGCGTGTATTATATCTAATATTTCAAATAGTACACAGAAATAAAATAAAATATATCATCTCATATATTTTAACAAAAAAACCGCGTAAGCGAATTGCTATTATACTAAATAACACATTTATATGTATATTTAAATAAATACATTAACAAAATTTCGTTAGTTTCAGACGAATAAACTCAACGTAATCAAACCATGGGAAATACTTCCGCTTATCCGAATGAATAACTGGCAGGTATGCATATTTTAGTTAATATGCATCCCTTTTATTTTTAACCATTTATAGCATGAAATAAATAAGAATAGGTCTAATACTATACTAGAATCGTAGTGGCTTGATCATTAATATTAGGTCTAACAAAATTCAAATAAATTTTGGGCGGAGTCACAAACAATTAATATTTTTTTTTGTGGAAATATAGTAATATTTTTTAAATCATACTTACGAACAGTTACATATCTGCTGGCGGATATGAAACGAAGTTCTTCTTTTGAATAATACATTTTAAACTCAATTTAATAGTATTTACATAAATCAATTTTTGTAAATTATTTATAATAAAAGCTGCTTTATTTCTAAATCATAGAATACGAAATCCGGTACCGGTAGGTTAGAATACCTTAGTATTTAAGTTAGTTTAAGCAAAGCTATTGACGTTCATGGATTGGACAGATGGTCCAAAAATGATGGCTTAATACTATGTGACTGATCACCACGTAGTAGAATAAAAGCAACCATGTAGTCAATGATACAGATGTTGCGACTCGAGTATAATTGCGAATATAATTATAAAGAAAATAAAGTATACAAATGAAATCCAAATACAAAATAAATAAAATGATTTCCATGCGGACGCTTTTTGTTAAGGTCACGTTATGATGAATTATAACCGGATGCTTTTTGTTAAGATCCGTGTAAAAACAATGAAAAAAATATATGCTACAATAAATAAAAAAGGAATACAATATTAAGGGATAATACAATTATTTTCCACTGTCCCTGTTGATTTCAATGAAACGTCACTGTATAGGACGGGAGCTGACTTGTTCAACATACAGTGGAACGCGATGGAAACTCCCGATGTACTGTGGTATCTAACGTCACCGTATGGGGCGGAAGCCAGATACACAGTGCAATATTTGCCAATAATAAAGGGGGTACGCGTACAATTTTTTCGCGGGAAAGGTTTACTGATGCAATCATCAAATAACTTTGAGAAGTTTAACATCCTGTTTTAAGGGTGGAAGCCAAATTTACATATTTGTTGATGATTGCCTAAAGTATCCATTTCAGGGTTACGAATATGAAATGAAAAAAAAATTTTTTCAACTTATAGGGGGGTACCGTAGTGTAATTTTGCAATCAAAAGATAATAAAACGTCAGAATATACTATTTTAAAATGAAAATGAATAATAAGAATAAGATAAAACGACGACAACAAATAAAAGAAAAAGTGTACTGAATCAAAAGAACTGCACAAATAATATATATATTAGGTTAAGAGTAATAATCTTGTACTAAAGGTTCAAGATAGGAACAATATATAGTTACTTTCAAAAACTAATTTCAAAAATATAATAAAGCAGCACTATCAATTATTATGTAGAACGAATAAAATCATTTTCTTTTGAGAACTAATATAAATTCTTTCTCACGATAAGTTAAGTTGATAAAATATCATTTTGCTTCAAAGTTTTTTTTATCTAAATATGTGACTCCGACACCAAAAAACTGCAAGCGCAGAATCTACGATTTCCAAGTAAAAGCGTTTAAGTAAAAAAAATATGATGCGTTCTCATAGAATAGTGTAGCTGTAGGGAGAGGAATTAAAAATAAATATGATATTGAAAATTAGATATGAAGATGGCACACCTCAAAAGAGAGGGTACCTCTCCTACCAATCCATAAGTATATAAGCTACCTGGACAAGACAATGCGCATCAGTCTTTTTCCAGCAGCATTACAGTAGTTTTCTCAGCAAGTCTAATAATTATTTTAAAAGTGAAATTAGTTAGATAGTGAATAAGACTACAACGTTCAAATTAGAAGTTGTATAGTGTATTAGTGCGACACTTTTGGTGAATTCAAGTTTAACTAACGCTAGGATAAACCTAGGTAAAATCATTTTCGTTATTTTATATTCTGGATAGGCTACCATCGTACGTCCAACAATAATACTTTCAATAATGTTTAATTTACTTATTAATATTAATATTTTTTTTTAACAAAATTAACTATTAATTTTTACTTTAATTTTTTTTAAATTATTCAAATGAATTTCAATGTTTGCGTGGTTTAACACATTAATTCCCTATGATGATACGTTCATCCAAGCGACGCAAATTAACCCGAAAGTAATTCAATCAATCTTAACCTTCGATAAATAGAATATAGTAACAGATTGATTTCGATTTACAGTAAATATTGGACTGTCCTTTAGAGTAATTTAATGTTTAACAATAATTCCTAAATATTAATTCAAATAAGATACAACTATTGATCAGCTCTATCTTCATTCTAACTCTCAAAGATGGAAATCTATTAAAATTCGACAGATTAGTCTGATACTTCTAGCGTAAGCATAAGTTTTTGTCATATTGTGCGTTATTCCGATGAATCACTATCGCTCTCATTTTTTCTATTATAAATTCCTATAAATTGTAATCCTATTCTTTAACATTTCCACTCTGAAATATTTAAACCCTAAAGTGCAAAATAACCATTTTGCATCCGTCTATACAATCTTGTAGTCACTATTTGTTATTAATTGTGTCAATAAATAATGCTCCCTGTGTATCTACACTTTGGGAATAATAAATTGACCTTCAAACCGCCTAATAAATTGCGGTAAAATAATTAAAATAATTTTTGTTATAATACTAGTAAATTTCTCCGGATTGTAAAAGCACCGGAAAAATCTAAACAAATTGGACCGAATACTCAACCATCTATTTTAACTTAAATTTTTTTACACCAAAATTTTATTTAATTTTTATGAGGATTTAAAAACAATTCATTGACAGTTTATTTATTGCAATTCTGATGTGAACCCTTTCTAAGACTTTGGCTATTTTTAAAAAATAGAATTTATTATTTTCACTCTCAAACCGCACTTTCCTGATCTATCAGAGAATGGTTTCTTTTTCGTTAATAATAAATTCCTAAATTATTTCCCGATATTTTCCAATCATTAAATTCCTATCCAAAACATTTATTTTACCTTTGATTTTCTCAACTCTTCCTATAAAGCTATTAATAATGCGAATGTACCATTATTAATCAACTAGCATTAATCTTGAACCAGTCGTGTTGATTTTTTTTTGATACAACTCTTTTGAATTCCGATCTCAATGTAAACCATTAATCTCGAAACCGAGCCAAACATTCGTAAATGTGTTTAATCTAAAACTACTTAATACTCTCATGTTATGACTTAAATTAACCCTTCGAAGAATTTCTTAAGATCTTACTGAATTATTTTATTTTGATAATGATACTAACACCGTCATTATTGCGGTAGCTCAGTTTCATTTTTCAGTTTCTCGTACAAAACTTTTTAATATCTATTCCCTGCTATATTAGTTTTTCGTAAAAAAAAAAAAAGAAAAACATATATGGTTAAGGAATTCCGGCATTTTCTTTTTCCACACATACTAGAATAAAGTTTAATGCTAACACTTTTCCATAATTTCACACGTACCAAATTTATTCCAAGAAATTTAAACATGAGAAGTCAAATAAATATCAATAATTTTGCATTTTATTGCTTCTAATATATTATAACTATGTCTCCTAACCGCCGAATAATTGTAAATTTTTAATTTAATTCTTACGTTTAAACATGGTAAGTCGGTAATATTGGAATCTTATTCCAAACCAAGTAATCGTTGATAACAGGTTGCTATCAATATTGATTTATTAATGAGATGTCAATGTACTAGAACTTCAAGTACACACTCCTCTTTTAACTATATTTTTTGAATTATATTATTTTTCTCATATCCAACCCGAATTTACATTTTTATATACAATTCTCATTTACAAAATTATTCCATTCAACACAAAACATCTTTAACAAAAAAACAAATGAAAAATTTTTATAAAATCTAAAATAAAATACTACTTTCTTACAAGAAAACCTAAAATAAAACTATTGATCAATTCGATAACTCCATCCAAACGCAGCCAAGTTTGAGTAATTGTATTTCCTAAATGGAATATCAGTCTCTAACTCTACTCGTGTAGTTAAGTAGATTTCGCCTCTTATTCGTTAATTGGAGTAATTGTATTTTCTAAATGGAATATCAGTCTCTAACTCTACTCGTGTAGTTAAGTAGATTTCGTCTCTTATTCGTTAATTTATTGTATTTTCTAAATGGAATATCAGTCTCTATTTCTACTCGTATATTTAATAGTAATTATAATACAATGTGAATTCATTATTTTAATGACTTTGGATTTAAACACCATTTGTTCAATATTCACTCTAACTAAAGATTAATTGTCGGGGACGACAATAAATTTAGTAAGGGGGAGAGGTCAACAAGTGACTTACTAAATTTTTATATATTAAAATTAGTTAGGAAAATAACTACTCTATTCTACTGGTTAATTAAAAGTTCAAACTGGGATGCATATTATTGAAATTATGCATACCTTCTGTGTGTTATATAATTGGGTCTTTGCATGAAAAAATGCATTATATCCGTCAGGTAGAATACGAAAAAATAAAAGACCCGTATTTTTTTGTTTTTTAAAATATGATGAATTGCAAAAGTTATAGCCAGTAGAAATTAATACAATTTTGATATATATAGATATAGCACCAATGTATATGACGTCACGATTGCTAAAACAACTGTGACGTCACACAATATTAACTGCTTCTATCTCTTTGAGTTTTCATTTTGATGATATAAGAAAAAATACGTGTCTTTTATTTTTTCTTTTTCTAAATGACGGATATAATGGATTCAAAAAAAATTTTCATGCAAAGACCCAATTCTGTACCTGAATAAACGAAAAATAATATTCCAGAGCTTTCCATAGTTGCGTTTCAATAGAATTAAATTTTTGTATGAAAAATTTTATTTGAATTTCTTATTAATTAATAAAATATCATCATTGATTACTTAAGGCAATTAAAATAAAAGACTATATAAAATTTGAAATAATGAATATTGTATTAATTCTAAAATACACTTTACTTATTAATTTCTAATAGCATTCTTACTCGCTACTGGGCCATCGGTCCACTAAACACGTACGTATCAGTGCGTCAAACGCACGAAACAACAGAGGTTCCGTCTTTTTCTATTTTTGAAAAAAAAAAAAAAAAAAATCACAATCTCTGCAGTTCTTCACTCGATTGCTCCACGCTCAGGGTGCCGAGTGTATTTTTGCGCTTTTTGAATTTTTTCAATGGTCAAAGTTAGTTGTATTTGGTAATCTTGCCTTTGATTCGCCAATAGTTTACTTCCTTTTGTGTGTAATATACTATTATGAACTTCAGATAAACTTTTTATAAACTTTTGATAAACTTTTGATGAATATACTTTTACTTAAACCTAAAGAGACAAGTTCATAAAGTCTCATTTTTGGTAATCTAGCCTTTGAGTGAGTATAGCAACTTTAACGAAATTGAACTTCTTGCACCAGTTAGCCTCGCTCTGGTGTATCATATCTGATTGATAATATTTCTTAATAGTTAATCCTTGTTATTTCTGCTAATTAACAATTGTTCGTTAACTTATTTCCTTTTTTCTTTTCAGATGCTGAAGCTAGTGCGTTTCCGCATGCCCCTAGCGAGAGAGAGACTTCATCACGCGAGTTTTCTGAATTCTTTTTGCATTATTGCTTAATTGATTAATTAATTAAAAATATTAATTAATTGTCAAGGCAATTTCAGGTTAATTTTTGTGTTATTTTTATTTAATGCTGACTAGCTGAGTAAGTGCACAATCTCAGCCTCTTTCCCTCTGCTATTTGCATAAACAGTTCATGGAAAGGATTGTATCATGCAACAGTTTCAACAGTCCAGGAAAGCTTCTTAATAGATTTTGTATCCAATTAGTTCTCCAGATGGAGAACATATACATCGTCAAAGTGATAAGTACTCGAACCATTTTTAAGTATCCATTTTAATTGTTGTCAATTTTCAAATGAATAAATATTTTCTTTTTTAAAAAAAGAAAAGAGTCCATCCTAGTTTCTATTCTAACTGCTTCTTCGTAAGCAGCTTGCAAATCTTGTGGCTTGCTATTATCCACTTGTACTGCTATGTCAGCAGGTAGGCCCTTGATAAACATATCCTTAGCTGTCATTTTCAAAGGTGCAATCATAAAATTAAGCTGTGCTGGTGTTATCGTGGGGTTCGTTCCTTCTAAAGAATGCTTTGCAATAAAAAAAAATGCAATAAAGCTTAAATTAAAGAATTTTTGTTAAACTTTTTATCATTCTGGTGAATTATCTAAAATAAACAGGCGTTCATTTAGTTTTTATAAAATTATTGCAGTTTCGAATCTATTATTTTTATATAAGAAAACATCTCTCTTGTCGAGACGTCAACTTTAATATGTTTTGCCTGGGTTCAAAGGCCGAATACGCTACCTTCGACCTTACGGTAGACATTCTCTAATCCAAAACCAGACTTTCCGTCTCTTTAAATAAAAAAATATATGAAAGAAAAGTCTACATTTATCTTAATACTACATTTATTTAAATAACAAAAACAAAGGAAACACTTAATAAAAATTCTTTATAATTTCTTCTTTTGAATATAACGAAGTGTTTACCACGCTAATTTTTGTTAATGGAGTGCTACACTCTGAGATACTGACCACTATACTACCATGAGGCAAGCATAAGAATTTATTTCATTCTCGTTATTGAAAATTATCTAGTCCTAACACATTTTTCTCTTTTTGCCAATAAGTAATTTCAATATATTGGTCTCCTAAATAATCCTACTTGTTGGAAAGTCCGTTTCCATCACCATTACTTTGGATTTCTCTTTTATAATACATTGTAATTGTTGTAGTTGTTACAATGATAGATTTGCCAATAACCCCTTGAAAAACTCTACTTTTCTTCGGAGATCATTGCTGCCGTTCCGTTAAATCGTGTTTATCCATTCTGTGTGACCATATTCTCTTTATTTATAATTAAAATTACACTTAATAATTATCTCCATAAAAACCTACTGCGCCACCGTGTTTTTAATATAACGCATGGTTCTAGATAACTAGTTATAACTTTTTAAATTCTATTTCTTCCTTATCCTAAATCCTTCCCAATTTCTTCCTTTAACATGATATCATCAGGTTACAATGTCAATACGTTTGGGGATTGTTGCTAGACAATAATCTTTTATTAGCGTTCTGCAGAATCTTTTTCTTTCTATTCCCAAAACAACAAGAAATAATGCACTGTGTACATTAATTCTAATTTCAGATTCTCAATCGGTCTAAGTTCGGACGTTTAAAGCTGAACTATAGCCGTGAGATTGCGGAATCCTTTTGTTGCTAAAAATTCATTGAACGCGAATAGTGAGGTGGATTGACTGATTCGAAAGTAGGGTCGATAAACGCGCATATACTATGTATACGACTCTGAACATACTGAGGGAATTACTAAAAACAAAAAAATGTTCAACACTATTTTATTTTTTTTGTTTTGTCGTTTAATTAAAATTTTTTTTTCCTTTACTAATTGTTTTGCTTATTATTTTAAACATTAGCTACTATACGGCACCTGGACGTGTGAATGCGTGGCAACTGGCCAGATTTTTAATTAAGAAAGTAAAAACTTGAATTCACTAACCGTGTAAATTTTCCTTTTAGGTGCGAAACTCTACGAATTGAATCTATAGCTAGAAAATCTAATTCAAGGATAGTATTGCCGTAGGTAATCACTAAAATTAGTCTATTTTTATTATTTGGGGGTATTCAGCAAGACTAGGTAACGAATAACGCGGACCGGAAGTAGAAATGCCAGACGACACGAATAACGCTCAAAACCGAGACGGACAAGCCGATCCATCTATGCCGATGATGACGGCTATGGCGAATAGCTTCGCCTTACATAATGCCCTGCAGGGCCTGCGCAGCTTTGACGGGCATAATATGCCTTTAAAAGACTTTATACAAGATGTTCGTAATGGAAAAGAATATGTGCCTGCAGGAAATGAAGAACAGTATGTCAAGGCCGTGCTAACGAAGTTGCGCGGAAATGCTAGAGACTGCACCTATGGACACGCATTTGCAAACATTGACAGCCTAGTGAATCATCTGAAGACTAGATTCGCGCTAGGCAAAACGTATACTTACTATACAACCAAGATTAATGACATGAGGATGAAGCAGGGAGAGACTGTAGGAGCTTTCTACGATAGACTTAACATTCTACTCAGTGGAGCCAAGAATGTTCTAAAGGACGACATCCCAGGAGCAACTGATGCCAACCTGAACAACATGATAAAACCTTTTGAGTACGCGGCAAAGGACATCTTCATAAGAGGATTACCCGCTGATATATCGGTGCAAGTAGATGGGAAAAACCCCGGCACTCTAGCTGACGCCTATAAGGATGCAGTGCGAATAGAGACTCGCATGGAGGCAAAAATCTTGCCTGACACCAGATATAAATTTCATGGGCAAATTCCCAAGGTAAACTGGGAGCAGACCGAATTTTCGGCGGAAAATCACTGGAAGCAAAGAAATCCAAACAACAACTGGAATAATGGACAAAATAGGCATCAAAGCCAAAACTACGCGTCTCAACCCATGGTAAATAATAATACGCTTCCTGGATTCCAACAGAGGCCGGGACGCACAAACTATAATGTGCAAAGAACCAATCAACCTCAAGTCAGACAGATATCACAAAACTATAACGTGAATAACTCACCGCAGAGGTTTAACAAAAATCACTATACTCCTCGGACGCAATATACCTAGCAACAACAGCAGATGTTTTCGCAGGACGCACGTTTATACAACCCTTATGGGCCCGGAGAACAGAGACCTTCGACTAATTACCAGCGACCACAAGGATATGCACAGGAATATACTGCCTATAGAGCCCCTACTAATTATAACCGGATGCCTCCAAATCAGACTGAAGCTCCACGACAACCTGCTTTCAATAATCAGCCTGCTTTAAACTGGCAGCTGGCTCGTCGCAACCAAGAGTCGACGAGCCAAAGACAAGTGTCACCAAACTCATCTCAACCTGTAACACAGAATGCACCTCAACCACCGACTCAGCAGAACTCAACACAGGTGATGCTGATAAACGAAACTGCAAACGAGTTCCCATGTATAGGGGACTTACTGACAACGATAGTGAATTAGACGAACCTACTGCTATCAGACTACATGTGACTGAGGGTAGGCAACCTTGGATGACTTTCATGATTGACAACGGTGCAGCAGTAAATCTGGTAAAGTGCACTGCTTCACGTGACGATATACCATACGATCCTACTCGAAGTACTGAGTTGAGTGGTATTACTAATGAATGTATAAAAACGTATGGAACCACCTGGCTTACCCTAAGAAAAAGACCAGTAAAATTTCATCTAGTAGGACCATCATTTCCCATCGATCAGGATGGATTAATAGGTAGACGCTACATTAAGGAAGAAGATGCCGTTATATCCTATTATAATCACGCGCTCATGATATCTGGAGACGCCATGCATCCCATTCCCTTTATCGATCAAAAACAAGATAAGACCAACTATACTAATGATGCTACTCATGGAGGTTCCATAGACCAATTATCGTTGGGCGAACTAGACACTTCAGTGGATCCTTTGAGCAAAGCTGCAACCCATTACTGCATTCCTAGTAGAAGCAGCCAAGTATTGGAGATATATCTGAATAACACACATTTGAAAGAAGGATATTTGCCTAGGATCGACGTAGGTAATGACCAGGTGTTTCTCGGAGAAGGACTTGTCAGCAATGACAATGGAAAATGTAGAATCCTTGTCATAAACACCAGTGAAGAGGATGCCTTGATAAGCATAAATCCTCGAGAGATCCTACCTTTTGAATATGTGGATCCTGATTTCTATTCAGATACCATGACCGAGACTGATGAAGGGCGTATCACCAACCCTTATCAACGAGTGCAAAAGCTCATGGACATCATGACATTGGACCATCTAAATCAGGAAGAAATGGCACATGTAGAGAAATTACTTACTGAATATCATGATGTATTTCTTCTACCGGGAGATCCTTTACCAGTTACCCATTTAACTGAGCATAGGATACCCACGACAGATGATATTCCAATAAATACTAAACAATATAGGCATCCGCCTATTCATAAACAGGTGATAAAGGACGAAGTAGCCAAGAAACTTAAGGACGGGGTTATAGAACCATCTTGGTCACCTTCAAATAATCCGGTGGTAATCGTGCCTAAGAAACCAGACAAATACGGAAATCCGCGTTGGCGGATGGTCATTGACTTTCGTAACCTTAATAAGAAGACAATAGGGGATGCTTATCCATTGCCAAACATAACTGATATCTTGGACCAACTTGGAGGGTCAGTTTATTATTCAGTATTCGACTTGGCTCATGGGTACCAACAAGTACCTTAACATGAGGACGATCGTTGGAAGAGTGCGTTCACCACTCCCAACGGACATTACCAGTACACACGTCTTCCTGAGGGCCTCAAGGGGGCTCCCGCAACGTTTCAACGTATGGTCGACAAAATATTGCTAGGACTACAAAATACAGAGATTTTAGTATATTTAGACGACACTATCATCTACTCCAAGGACTTACACGATCATGAAAGGAAGACTCGTAAGTTTTTCGAACGCCTCAGAGCAGCAAATCTTGCGCTCCAGCCGGAAAAAGTAGAATTCTTAAGAGGAGGCCGGACTATCTGTCTCTGTCTAATAGTGTTTTTCATCTTTTATATGAACACCACCAGTTTTAATAAGAAAAAAATAGTAGCCCCCGCTAAATATTAATATAATAAGTAAATTTTATAATCATAACGAAATAATTTTATTGCGTAATTTTTTAGTATGATTTGACCTACGAAATGTCGTAAATACAATCTGTCTTCTTTTATAAAATTTTGGTAGGTCAAATCATACTCAAAAATTACGCTATAAAATTAAATCGTCATGATTATAAAATTTACTCATTATATTAATATCTAGCGGGGACTGCTATTTTTTTCCTGTTAAAACTGATGGTTTTCATATAAAAGATGGAAAACACTATTAGACAAAGACAGAGAGTTCGGCCTGCCCTTAAGGAAGGAAGTGACCTTTTTAGGCCAAATAATCAGTGAAAAAGGCGTTGAACCAGACCCTGGAAAAATCAAAGCAGTCCAGGAATTCCTTACGCCAAAAACACCTAAAAATATTCGACAATTCCTAGGTTTAGCCGGATACTATAGACGTTTCATAAAAGACTTTTCTAAAATTGCCAGACCTCTGTCGAACTTGCTAAAAAAGACGCAATATTCGAGTGGGGAGAGGCCCAGGAACAGAGTTTTCAAGATCTAAAAGGACATCTTATTAAGCAACCAATACTGATTTTTCCTGATTTTAACAAGACTTTCACTTTAACTATTGACGCGTCTGACTATGCGATCGGAGCGGTGTCGCGTCAGGAAAAGGATGGTTTCGACCATCCTGTGGCATATCTGTCGCGATTACTGAATCAGGCAGAAAAGAATTACTGTACCACAGACAAGAAATGTCTAGCAGCACTGTATGCTATGCATCATTTCAGACCTTACCTACTAAGCAGGGAATTCATACTTCAAGCAGATCATGAACCTTTAAACTGGATGCACAATCGAAAAGACCCAGGGCAAAGACTGATGTGGTGGATGATGAAATTTACTGATTATACCTATAAATTTAGATACAAGCCCGGTAAATTAGAAACCAATGCTGACGCCTTGTCAAGAAATCCAGTCGAAACACCGACCGAGCAGGAAATTAATGAACGGTTGCCAAAGCTAAGAATTTTGACCTTAGACAGGAAAGGCAAAAAAACTTTAGAGGGACTGCCAGTTGCTGAAACTAACGAGCCTCCGCATACTCTCGGACCATCTGTTTCCAAACCAGAACCGCCTGTGCCACCAAAAAGACGGGGGAGACTACCGGGTCCCCTTAATAGGCGAAAATTACCTGAACTTGAGCACAGCGTAGTAGCTCAGAGAACCCGATCTAAACAAGTAACGCCTCCAAAAGCAACGAGTGGTGTTCAACAAGGGCGAATAACAAAGCCAGCAGCTACTCGAACTAAACCAGCGTATCGTGAGACACTTGCGAGTCAAGCTCGCAAGGCTGTGACTAATAAAGACGTGCTGAGTAGCCTGACAGCTACCGATATATCGAGTGATCGTAGTAGTAAACTTAGTGTAACTTCAACTAAAAGCAAGAGATTAACCAAGAAAAAACTACTACCGTCTCTGACACCGAAAGCGAGGCAAGTACTTCTTACACCGACGATCGACCTCCTATAAAAGATCCACGACAAACTTGCCTCAGGGATTTCTCTACTACTGAAGTTGAAGAACCATCCAGTTCACAGGAAAATGTTGAAAAAAATAAAACGACGGAAATCAGTAACCCTTGCGTTACACAAATGGAAGCTGTACAACCAAGTGATACAGGTGAAGGAACAGATATAGACTGTGAATGTAGTCAGTTGGAACTTACAACTACTACTCCTACTAAAAACCAATCCACTGAGTGTAAAATAAACACCAGTGATTCCCGCGTTAATATTTCAGACTTGCCTGACTACGAAGGAATAATCCCAAAATCTGTTCTGTCATCAGCAGGAATAAATGACCTCAGTCAAGGTCAAAAAAATCGACATGACCTTACTGTGACGTTACCTGCAAGCACTACTAAACTTACCGCTGCAGACAAACATCGTATTAGGCACGATTGCACCAACAAATCCAGAAAGTTGGAAAAAAGTCTTCAAGACTACTGGTTTAATTCAGGAGACTGGTTGTTTATAGAAAAAAATGCAGATTCACCTGTAAAACCATTGCCAAACTACTTTTCCGAAGATGAAGAACCGACACCTTCCCAACGAGAAATTTTAGATAAGATGGCAGCAAAGCTAACGCTCGCAGAGATATGTAGGAACTCGACAGAGGAAAGACCAATCACGGTTGACGAACCAAGGACAATGGAACAAGGACCCCTTATGGACACTGTAATACCAACAACCGTGCCATTATTGTCAGAAACTCATGAAATTGTGAGTACAGCGAGGCACACTGTCGAAAACTTAATAACTGACCTAGAAGCAGGTTCCGGAGAAGCTGATATCGAGGATAACTTAGACTTCTCTATAATTCCGCGATCACAGGAGCGAGCGTTATCAACCACTCCCAGCGTACGATCGGCTGTGCCCAGACATAGTAGCACTCCCAGGACTATCAGAAAGCCAATGCCGAAACCCAACTTACAGGCAATCCCGGAAGTAACTGAAAGGTCTATTAACATTGAATATTCTAAAGCACCAGATGACGTTATGGGTGTAACTTTACCTAACCCATGGACTTCAAATGATAATTCACTTACCTCTGATGCTAGCACAACCAAGGCTGCCATATCTGACAACGAAATTCAAGTAATAAGACCCACTAGACATTGCCTCAAATACCAGCGGGATAATATTATTCATTTTATCTCCGGCGACTGTGATCGGCATGACCAAGTAACAAAATTATTAAATGACATCGGAGCAATAGAGCGTAGGGATATAAAGAGACGAAAACTCAAGAAGGGAAACATTATTATTACCCCTTATAAACAGCACAAAATATTTTCACTGGTAGTTAAAGACTACGAGGAGGATTCATTAGATTGCAAGGATTTGCGTGATCTCTTACAACAAACGATCGAAATATTCAACAAGCAAAACATCTCTACCGTTAAAATATCAAGGACGAGTAAGGTGACTAACCACCTAGCACCTGGAACACTAAGTGATATTTTAAGGGAAGAATTCCAAAACACAGGTATTCTCATAACTCTGTGCTACGGAAAATCCGAATATCTTACCGAAGAGCAAAGAAATCCAATCATTTCTACTTTGCATGACAGCTTGATAGGCGGTCATAAAGGCATAAATCAAACGTATGCTAAAATCAGAGAGAGATATTATTGGCCTGGTATGAGAAATGATATCTTAGATTATGTACGAAAGTGTTCTACTTGTAAACAACACAAAATAGATCGGATCAACAAAAAGGCTCCTATGGTTATTACCGACACGCCACTAGATAGCTTCGACAAAGTTTCTATCGACACGGTTAGAAAACTAAGATTAACGACTTCGGGGAATCGCTACTTGCTAACGATGCAGTGCCATCTGACTAAGTACGTCATAATAGTTCCTATTCCGAATATAAGGGCGACGACCATAGCAGAAGTTCTAGCTAAAAATCTAATCTGCCAATTCGGAGCACCTAGAGCCATATTATCTGACAGAGGTACTAGCTTCATGTCCGACCTTATGGCGGCATTATTGCAACTACTCAGGGTAATCCAGTTACATTCTTCTGGGTACCGACCGCAGACTACTGGTGCATTAGAACGTAGCCACGCCCCTCTCGTGGACTTTATCGAAACGTATTCTGAACATTACGAGGACTGGGACCGTTTAGCACCATTTGCCGCTTTCTCATACAATACAAGTGTTCATGCTTCGATGGGTTTTGCACCATTTGAATTGGTTTATGGAAAAACTGCTCGTTTTCCTCTCAAAATACCGTCTGAAGATCGGTTGGCGACATACAACCAGTATCTAACAGATCTTGTTAAAAGACTGGAGGAGATGAAGTTAACAGCTGGACAAAACCAGGTGGAAAAGAAAAATCTTTCAAAAAAATACTACGACAAGAAGGTCAAGACATTCCAGCCAACAATCGGACAATATGTGTACATAAAGAATGAGCCCAGAACCTCAAAATTCGAAAAATACTACTTGTCACCTTTAAAAATAATAGGTATTCTAGGGCATAATAACATCTTGCTGGAAACCCCCGATCATAAAACTATATTGAAACATATCGATAAGGTTAAACTTGCCTAACGATATTAACCATTCCATTACAGGCTCAGACACCTAGTCATGAAGGACTATATCTTGACGACCCTAATTTCAGTGCTAACTTTCTATGGACTGCAAACTACCGGATTACCATCTCATAAACTGACACCGTTGAACACTAATCCGGGCATTTATTATGAGAAAATAGGTATTTTACGACTAAAACGAGCTGAATGGAAAATCCTTATACATGTGAACACCGACATAATGTACTCTCAGATAGACATAAGCCAGGTTATAACTCTATCGATTAATAACTGCCGGGAACAGCTCGCTAAGCTAAAATGCCAACCTAAAATAGCTGACCAACGAACAGCCGCTATTGACAGTTACAGAGATTGCTTAAAAGGCTTTGACAGCGAGGATTGCGAAAATGCGTTGAATTCGCATGTGTTATTAGGAAAACAGAGCCAAATGCACAGATTTCAAAACCAAGCTAAAGACCTGTTGACTAGATTGCATTTTAAAGACAAATCAAGTAACAGTCAGGAGACTATTAAAAGATCGATGACGCCTTTAGGTATCATTAGCAGTGTTAGCAATACACTTTTCGGGCTAGTCACGGAAGATGAAATAGAAAAAGTACACCAAAATTTCGATAAGTTGCTAAACGATAATAAAGAAATCATCAAACTAGCAAATCAAAAGACTCAGCTCATAACAGCAAATTTTAAAAGCCTAGAAAATATCACGAATAATCATGCTAACGCGCTGAAAAACTTAAAAAGGACGATTCAAACACTCGAATCAGAGCAACAACGAGACTCCTATCTCCGAAGTCTCACTGCCCATTATAATCGTTTAGCTATGGCTATTGAACAAGCTCAAGAAGCTCTCAAACAGTTAATCGAACTAGTTAAAACCTTATTACAAGGAAAGCTACCCTGCGAATTATTGACGCTCCAGCTCTTAGCCCAAATGAGCCAGGACATTACCGAACATTCGAGTGATTGGGATTTACCTATGCCTACCAAACATGCGAGTCCTGAAGAAATAGCAAGGGTCTCGAAAATAGATGCTATCTATGATAACAACCGGCTGATAGTAATGTTATATCTGCCTATGGTCGAGACAGAACCGTATGTACTGTATCGTATGTACCCATTATTAACTACCCAATCATGGGAAGACCAACATCTTGGTTTTGCGAGAATCCAGCCAACTCATGCGTTTTTAGCGCTAAATGAGAAAAACAAACAATATGTAAAGTTCGACCATGACTATTTACATGAGTGTACAAGCCATGCTTATGGGATGATTTGTGAAACTCATTGGCCATTGCTCGACGTGCCAACTTCTAAAGATTGTGAACTTCTGTTATTGACGCAGCCTACTGAAAATCACTTTAGACACTGCACCATAATCTACCTGACCTAGCCCAGCTCTTAATGGAGTTATCTTCATAATGAAGCTGCATGGTTGTACTCTTTAGTCGAATTAACAACTATTCGAATTACCTGTAACCAACAGAGAGACCAAATACTACGATTAAATGGGACTGGAAAAATTCAGATACCTGATGGTTGTACTGGTAGGACTACGCAAGTGACCTTAGGAGGTATGACAACTAGTACAAGTACAGAGTTTTACACCTATCAACCTAAGCTACATCTGGAAATTACCGATGTATTGACAAAAAGTATTCCTGACCATATTATGAAACCTAAGGAGTTATTTCCAATACTGCAACTTAAAGATGAATACAACTGGAACAATCGTGACGTACAACAACTTTCTTATAAGCTAAAAGAAATTGCACAGCATAAATTAGACAACGGTGAACTCCGACATACCGTGTATGGAAGTTACGGTTTGGGAGTGCTGCTGTGTTTGGCAGTTATGATGTTGGCAGCCAAGACTATTGAATGCAGACGCACCGTTGGGACCTACAAACCACGGGCAAGAAAACGCTATAAACCCGGAACCTGTCATGATCTAGAAATCGTAACTGCGGGTGTAGCAAGTGACACCTTACCTGCCACGGACAAAGACCAGACTCCGACCACTGTTACGACAGTACGAGGGTTACAACAAACAGCTTTAGTAGACAATTAGGGAATAAAATTTGACGTCTCTATTTCTAGACGAACATCGTATCAGGATGTCGAGAAATGAGACCTTGCAATTGACCAATAACAAAGACCAGACCCTTTGGGAAATCATCCAAGATCTCGAACGACAAGGGCCTGTCCAACAGATAACTACACTAGAATACGTTAACCATAAGTATACTAGACTCCAAATAAAATTTTTCGACCAGTTCTCTGTAGAAAAACCCGCATCTAATGATAAAAATGACTCTACAAACATTGACCCTAACCGACTTTTTTGTTTAGTAACAAAAAATGACACAGTGCAGACTTTAGCTTCTGTATTCAAACCTTTCGGGTTATTAGACTACGTACATATTACTCGTGGGAAAGTAACTGAAAATCGGTACGGATACGTAAGATTTTTGCATAAGACTGACGCTCAAACAGCTTTGCTACAGACCCGTAATAAATATGGAGTGAGACAAGCTGAGCCTTTACGACAAAAACGTAAACGGAACGAAATTCAAAACATCTGGACTAGGTGTAATAATTGTAATTACGACATTACTACCCAGTATAGACGCACACATATGCTGTTGTGCCATGACCAGCAACCCTTGACAGACGGTTCCGAAAGACTGCATGATGACCACATTTGCTTTATATGCAACTTGTGTAAAAAACCAATTACAGGTAATTACGCGTTGCATAGCAAAGACTGCGTTCACGCGCTAAACATACCTGAACTACCAGAGACCACCTCTAACCAGGTGTCCGCTGAGACTGAGTTACAACCTAACTCATTGACATGGGCAGACGTGGCTACTAATAGTGCAGCCCCGCCCACTGCTTCTGTACCTTGCGACAATACTGAAAAGTATTTCTTTTCCTTGACGGAGTATGAAGTGCTCCAACAGGCATTACGCCTCATCCTTAATCCTGCAGAACCTAAACCGCTTGCTTTGCGTGTAAATAATTTAGAACTTGACTAATAATTCAAATATTTTTTTTTTTTTTTTAAACTAATGCTAATTAACATGTAAATAGCATTTAATTAACTAATGCATGCGACTAACCTAAATATTATCCAAAACAATTTTTTTCAATGTACTCTGTTTTAGGTAAAGGGGAGAAAAACGGACTTCGCAACTGCCAGCATGAACTGCTGGAATACACCAACGTCAACCGCCAAGGGTATGGCCAAGTTTGACAAATGTGCATATCGACGTTACTAATGTGTATATCGACGTTATGGGGCAGCGATAAAAACAAAAATCAACCCACCTACAGGGGGAGCAAACGGAAGAGAACCCCGCTCCTCCTGTAAAGACGGTACATCGCCACCATCAGCAAAGCAAATAAAAATTTTTTTTTTCTCCTTGAACAACCATTTAAATATTCTAGTGTTTAATTTTGACCAGACAATCAATTTTAGTTATCACATTATTTTCTTAGCTTCCTAAATACTGTTAAATCGTTTTTTTTTTATTATTCCAACTCTGTTACCTACTAAATTTAAATTCTATTTCTATTCAAATCAATGTTTGTAAAGCGGAATCCTTATCTCTTCCTCAATTCTAAATTATTTCCAAGCCAACCCACCTTATGAAGTAAACAATCATCAACCTTACCTCCATCCGCTATTTTGTTTTTTTTTAATCAATATAATTATTATGTATATTTAACTTTGTGATGCAGGTTTTCTTGGATTCTCATGCTTGCTCCTGCGTGACCTTCTACTACCGGGGACGGCAGTTCTTTTAGTAAGGGGGGGTGTTAAGTGATACAATTCTCAATTAATTTTTTTTTAATTATTATTGAGAAAATATTTTTTTGATCTTTCAAAAATTTTTCTTTTTATTCCTATAGTGAAAAGAAAGAGGTCTTAAAAGTGCCAAGGCCACTTTCTTTTCACTCTCTTATCGGTTTCGGGGAAGTCAACAGTTTAGCATTGACGGAGATCGTCATAAGTCTCCACTCTCTCTACTTTTTTTTTGCATTGAGAGTGGGAACTTATGATTTTCAAGGCACTGGGCAAGGGAGCGCGAGAAGGAGAAAGAGAACTATCTCTCTTTCTCTCGCATCTCCTCCCACTACCAATTGCTTTGGTTTGAAGTTTTGACTGACGATGTTAACGTTGACGACGGGCTAGCTTGAGGAGAGAGAGTTTGAAGAGACGCGCGCGACCAAGTCTAACGGCAGGACGTGAGTGCGTTACAGCCCGCACGGCTGCAGCCACTAACGCCAACGCCAGGATATATTAGCTTTTGTTTCGAAGTCAATCTTTTGTTTTTTTTTTAGTTTTTGTTAATTTTCAATTTTTTTGGTGAAAAGTGAAAAAGAAGGAATGGTTTGTGTTCGAACTGGGATTTGGCCGCCGGGTATTGTTTCGGTGTTATACAGTGCGCCTGAAATAGCACGCGGGATATTGCGTGCCAACTGGAGCAAGCCGAGAATACAGGAAAGCCGGCAATGCAGTGCCAGCCGGCCAACAATGTAACAACTAAGAAATATTAAAGATAAGTACCATTGAACAATGAACTTAAGTAAGATTTTTTTGTTAAAGTACGCTTTGATAAAAATACAAGGAAAACAAAAAAAAATAAGATTTATTTAAAAATGTCTTTTAGATTAATAGGCACAGGTTATTATTTTATTCTAATTTTTAAGATTATACGAACTTCATAACTATTAACATCAAAAAGAAAAATCTCATTAAAAAAATGCATTCATACTAACCTTGCAACTTATGTTGTAAGGTTAGTATGAATGCATACTAAGAAAATATGCACACATATTTTACTTAGAGCCTTTAGTTAAATTCTAAATCTTAATAATTCTTTATTTTTTTTTATTTTTTGAGCATTCAGCTACTGATATATTATATCAAATTTTTTTGTTTTTAATTAATATCTTTAACCGGTTTTATAGCATATAAGATAGAGGGATAAATGAATAAAAAAGAAATTTTATCTTAATATTTTTAAATGATTAGAACAACCAGTCCTCGTTAATAAACTTCAAATATCATTTATTTTTATTATAATTAATGTGTCAAGTATTCGAAGCTCTAAGGAGAATATAAGGGAATTGAAAACTGCCCGTTTACCCTTGCTGGAAATCATCTGTTTATGTAGGTGAACGTTCTCTAATATTAGGTCGTTCTACAAAGGAACATGCGGGTTGAGGAGATAAAAAAGGAAAACTTGCGGTAGTTGTTTCTTAAAACAACTTGATACAATTAAATAGAAATGGGCAAAAAGAGATAAACTTTAAAAATAGAATATTAACTCTTACTTCCATGTGAAAAGAGATCTAAGTGTTTAGTTTATGACATTTTTGTATAGATCAGGCAGAATATACTCACTAGATAAAATCTCTAAACTCCGGAAGGTAAAATAAAATTACTTGTTCTAGATAGCGGGGTTTTGTTATGGGAGGTAAAACTCCTTGAGAAAACCCCGCTTCTTTACAGATTTAAAAAAAAATTTCGATTCTTCTTTTCTTATTTTTTTTTTATTCTACGTAAAGTACTCGTTAGATTTGTTCTAAAAATTGCAGGGAAATTATTTGCGACTGCCAAAAGAAGGGAAATTTTCGAAAATTGATTTTCATAGCGTAGTTTTAATTTTAGAGCATTTTTAAAATTTTGAAAAGAAAATGTTATTTATTTAACCAGTTAGATCTCTAAAATTACTCGATGGATTTGCTTCAAATTTTCTATACCATCTATGTTTTTGTGTAACTAGACGGGAAGCTATTGAAAATTGGTATTCATAGTGTAGTTTTTTTTTTATAGAGCCATTTCAAGAGTTTGAAAAAATTTTCGATTTTTAATTTTTTTTGTATTTTACGTAAGTTACTCGATGAATTTGCTTTGGGATTTCCATGGGAATAATTTGCATCTGCCAAAAGAAGGATAACTTTTATGAACCGATCTTCTTAGCGCAGTTTTCATTTTAGAAAATTTTAAAAATTCTCTTGACAAATTTTCATATTTCAGTTTGTTTCCATTTTACGTAAAGTACTCGATAGATTTGCTCTAAAATTTGTATACAAGTTATTCGCTATTGTCTTTATAAACCAAGTTTAAAAAAAAAATAATTTTCTTAGCGTAGCTTTTTGATCACTTCTTTTGATTTCTGAGTAAATCTTGAAAATTTATAATAGTACTACTGATTTAGATGTTGACTTGTATTATTACATTCAATTAAGTATTTAAATATAATCATTATTAAATATTATAAATTAAATTGTTTTTTAATGAATGAAAAGAATATTTGAAGAAAAAGAAGAAGAAAATTAGAAGAAGAAGAAGAAAAAATTACAGATATTAATAATTACGAAGTTGAACAAGTAAAAAAAACGCTCACTCAAATATATTTATAATACATTTCTCTCTCTCGCGATTAACGTAATAATGAATCTATCAGTTTATTTTAATTATCATCTTGTTAATTTAATTACGGTCACTAAAATTGACTACTTGGATTAACCAAGCTTAGTCGTGATAAAAATATATCCACAAGATAATAAATCATTAACGTGAAAACGTAACTATCTATTAAAAAATGAATTTTTTAATTATATCTTAATAAGTCAGAAAAGGTTTTGTAATATTTATAGGGTATAATGTTATCGATGATAATACTTGTATTTCATTGGATAAAATGTAGTGGTTAACATTCAAATTAACCTTATTGAATTATAATTTTAGTGATACAGAGAGAGTACCAGCATCATGCCAATATGCTCATTTATTGGCATTTACCTATTTGAAATTCAGTTAAAAAATCTCTTTCAATGTTAAATGCAATTTGTTGTAAAGTTGCTATAAACATGAACTGTAAGTTTGAAGAATTACCTTGATAAAATAATAATTCAAAGTGATAGTGCTGAAGAAGGAAAAATTACATATATTAATAACTACGAAGTTGAACAAGTGAAAATAACGCTCATTCAAATATGTCCATAACTTAATAGTCTTGTTACGGGTGGAATATTCTAAAAAATAATAAAACGTAGAAGTATATGAAATATATTAAACAAAATGAATGAGCCAGTAAGAAAGCGCTGACTAGATGTCTGAAATGTGCTATAGACGTCTAAAACCAGCTAGCAACAACTCTGCCGTCCAAAGTATAAAAGTGGTTAACTACATTGGAAACCCATTGGAGTTAAGGTTTTCTTACTTTGGACGGCAGAACTCGTGATCGAAAGAAATGATGACAAAAGAATAGAGAAGTTGAGAACAACGAATCAGCAAGTATAAATACGACCGGGCGAACCAGGGAAGACTCATGCGTATGTTCTGTGGTTGAACTCTTTTGGCTTGAAGGGCAGACTTTTCGGCTCAAAGCATCGACTTTTCACAAGTCTTGTTACTGGTCTTGAGTGAGGGGAAATTGCTGAGCGAATAACTTCTCAGTGTACAAGATATAATGTTATCAATGACAATACTGGTATTTCATTGGATAAAATGTAGTGGTTAACATTTAAATTAACCTTATTGAATTATAATTTTAGTAATACAGAAAGTGTAACCGCATCATGCCAATATGCTCATTAATTGGCATTTTTATTTTCTTTCTTACTTTTTCATTCTATTGTCACGAAAAAATAAAGAGATTCCATCCAAAAAAACAGAAAGATATTTTTTTATTAAAATTTTTTACAACAATATCATAATACCTTAACAATATGATTAGAATTTCAAAAAGCAAGAGAATTTTGAATTAGGGTGACTTTGAAAATAGGTTCATTTTTCATTTCACTACTTATACCTATTTAGATTTTAGTTAAAAAATTTCCTTCTAAGTTGAATGCAATTTGTTGTAGAGTTGCTATAATAAATATGAACTGTAAGTTTGAAGAATTATCTTGGTTAGTTGATATTGCCTCATAATCTTTTTATTGATTATAGAATTTAACGTTTATCAAGATAAAAAAAAATTGCAATATTATCGTGATATAATTAATTGTAAAGTGCAAATCTAATAGAAGAAGTGAAAAAGGTTGCAATCTTTTGGAAAATAAACGAAGTAAGTTGAATTATTCAAAATTGTGTTTAGTCATAAAATTAAAATGATTAATTATAAGCTATTAGAAGGCTAATATGAGGAAGAAAAGAGGAATATATATAAAAAAAAGACCTAAATAGTAGTAGCTCAAATGCACTCAGTGTACAAGATATAATGTTATCGATGACAATACTGGTATTTCATTGGATAAAATGTAGTGGTTAACATTTGTTATGATCGTACTCTTTAATAGGTACGTCTTTTTGTTAAATTTAATATATTTTATTATCAGAATATCAAAAGGTAAAGGTTCTAAGAGACTTGAGTGAGATCAGACCGAGAGTGAGGATCACTTATCGCATTTATTTTTGAACATACGTTTGTGTCACAACAATTTATACAGATATAAAATTATTCATGTCTCGTTCACACTCATACATACACTCTCTATTCTAATGTACATTAATTGTTTAAATAAAAGGAATTTAGCATTTTATATTTCGTACCTAATTAGTACAGTCGAAAAGATTACAATTTTATAAATAGAAAACGAGTCTTACGTTAACGCTATCGACGTGAAGCCTCTGGAAACTTCTTTGACGCAATAGCGTCCTTTCGATAATCGGTAGAGATGAATAGATGCAGATTCAAACGCAGACGGCAGTCTCGTTATCCAACAGCAATACAGTTCTGATATCCTTGAATAAATTCTTGGATGAGTCAATACGTTTTTTATGAGATCTCTCTTTTCTTATTTTGATAGTCTTCCCGACTAATGACGATCGTCCCTTTTAGCTTCTTGAGCTCCAAAATGTTTCTCGCCAGTCGGCTGTGGTGACTGCCTTGGCGAGAGTGATTCTTGACAGCGAGCTTGCTCGCTTCGAACGCTAACCATCTCCACCGATCACGTGACCATTACGTCACATCATACAGGGCCGTAACAAGCGATCCCTTACACATTTAAATTAACCTTATTAAATTATAATTTTAGTGATACAGAAAGTGTAACCGCATCATGCCAATATGCTCATTTTTATTTTCTTTCTTACTTTTGCTTCCTCATAGAGAAAGTATTGTATCAATAAAAAATTTTTTTTTCTATTTTTTCATTAATTTGAACATATTTGAACTCGGTGAGTCGAAAAAAGTGGTCTCCAGCAAATGTCTGTATGTATGTGTGTGTGTGTGTGTGTGTGTGTGTGCGTGCGTGTGTGTGTGTGTGTGTGTGTATGTGTTTTGTGAGTATGTATGTGTGTGTGTGTGTGTGTGTGTGTGTGTATAATTTCAGTTAGTAAATTGCATCTCGAGAACTACTCGATGGATTTGCTTCTAATTTTGCATGGAATTTAGTTTTTTCACTAACTTGCTGGGAAGCTCTTGATAATTAGTTCTTCTAGCGTAGTTTTCATTTTAGAGTTGTATAAGAACAAAAAAATTTCGATTTTTCATTTTTTTATTGTTTACTATTCGATGAATTTGCTTCAAAATTTGCACGGAAATTATTTGTGATAGCCCGGATGAAATAAATTTTAAAAAAACTGATTTTCTTAGCTTAGTTTTAATTTTAGAAAAGTTTGAAATTTTTGAAAAAAATGTTTCTAATTATTAGGCCAATAAAATCTTAAAAACTACTCGATAAATTTACTTCAAATTTTCCATACAATTCAATTTTCCGATCAACTGGTGCGGAAGCTATTGAGAATTGGTTTTCTTAGCGTAGTTTTTTTTTAGAGTCATTTTAAGAATTTTAAAAAAATTTCGATTTTCCATTTTTTTTGTATTTTACGTAAACCACTCAAAGAATTCGTTTGAAAATTTGTATGGAACTCAATTTCGACTGCCAAAAGTAGAAAAACTTTTGAAAACTGATTTTCTTAGCGCACTTTTAATTTTAGAGCATTTTTTAAATTTTTTAAAAAATTTTTATTCTTAATTTTTTTCTATTTTACGAAAACCATTTGATAGATTTGCTCCAAAATTTAAATGGAAGTTATTTGCTACTGTCTGGAAAAAAACAAGCTTTGGAAAACATTTTCTCAAAGCAGTTTCAATTTTAGAGCATTTTGAAAATTAAAAAAAAATTTTTATTTTCCATTTATCTTCTATTTTGTGTAAACCATACTATAAATTATCTCCAAAATTTTTGTACAATCAATTCGATATTGTCTAAAAAATAAGCTTTTAAAAACCAATTTTCTTAGAGTGGTTACGATTTTAGAGAATTTGAAACATTTAAAAAAAAAAATTTCGATTTAAAAAATTTTTTTCATTTTACGTAAAGTACTCGAAAGATTTATTCTAAAATTTGCAGGGAAATCATTTACAACTGCCAAAAGAAGGGAAATTTTCAAAAATTGATTTTCATAGGGTAGTTTTAATTTTAGAGCATTTTTAAAATTTTGAAAAAGAAATTTTGAAAAGAAAATGTTATTTATTCAGCCAATTAGATCTCGAAAATTACTTGATGGATTTGCTTCAAATTTTGCATACTATGTATGTTTTTGTATAAGTAGACGGGAAGCTATTGAAAATTGGTATTCATGGAGTAGTTTTTTTTATAGAGCCATAAACATGAACTGTATTTATATATAAATATGATTGCATTTTATAAAGATTAGAAATTTTGTTGTCATCATTCTTTTTATTACTACATTATATCATTTTTTCAATAGAACCAATTTTTTTGTATTACTTGATGATTTAAAATAAATTATAAATGTTGAAAAAGCAAACAGCTAGCATATATGTTCGAAATTTATAAAGTACAATATGAGTAAATATTAATGTTAGACAATTTTTTAATATTAAAATCACATTTAAATAAATATAAAAAAATTAATGAAATTCAAAGAGCTCTATGAGAAAGCATTCCGCCAAAGCACTTGGCAGCGTTTTTTGTCTTGTCAAAAAACTAAAATCCTGAAAGTTTCAGATCCCTATGGTCAAAATTGGCTTCATAACCTCAAAAAACGTGTTTTTGGGTTTTTTTGCTATAGTTAGGTGAATTCTTTATGGATCTTCAAAATTCGAAATCGAGGTAAAAGAGGACGATAAAACGCATATATTTAGTGACTATGTGAAACCTTACGAGTCTTAAACATAACCTAAAAATAAATTTGAAAATTTCAAAATGGCATGTACATCAACGGTATGAATGCATACTTATTTTTTACTTTCAAAAACTTTCCTTTTATAAAATCTATCATTCATATTTTTTGCAGATTTTTGTAGGAATGGTGAAAAGTACCTAAAATATCAAAAAACTAAAAATTTTATGGATTTATAGCATTTTAGAGGCTCTATTGCATTCTGATCATGAAAATAACACCAAATACACTTTCAGCGACCAAAAAAATCTCCGAAATATCGATATTCAGTCGGATTAATATCATATGCATCCATAAAATACGAGAATAAGCTTAAAAAATCGTTTTCCGACCAAAAAGACATTGTGCGAAAGATTTATTAATAATTATAAATCTTTCATTGAAAATTTTTAAAATATCTATTAAACCTTTCATCAAATGTTTCAAGATACGTTTTAGAAATATTTCATGTAAGATTTATAAATAATTATAAACAATCCATGAAATATTGAAAATATTTCAGAAATTTGTGAAATAATATTTTAAGATATATTTTAGAAATATTCAGAGAATATTTCGTGAAATATTTCATAAATCTTTCAAGAAATCTGTATGAATATACAGTCAACTACCTTGATAGGACCGCTCTATTAATGGCCATACCCCTCCGTCAATGCTCGAAAATGATCCCTTTCATATCTACTAACTCTTGAGCCCTGGGATTCATATCCGACATTTTCTATATGGTCACGAGTTTCTTAAACTTTTATTGATAGGAAAAACATGGATTTGGAGACAAGAATATAAACGTAGGCTGAATCTAAAGCCAAAAAATGTAGTGCACCCCTTGGCCATAATCAGAGCGTAAGAAACTATTTCTCCATTCGAATAAAACGGTCATTGGTGGGGGTATGTCGATACTTAGATATTTACCTCCCTGTGTCGGCTTCGTAGGCCATATCGAGGTAGTTGACTATAGTCACGATATAGTCTTAAAAATATTTTATTATTATTTTTGAAAGATTTTCTGAATATATTATGTAATATTTCAAATTAATCTTTCGGAATGATGTATGAAATATTTAGGAAATATTTCATGCTATGTGGGAGATGTCTTCAAGTGAATTTAATGGTATGGAAAATAATTCTTAAATTTGATTTTTAATTTTGTCTATATTTAAAAAAATATTTTTAATCATAAAAAATTACAATATTTTATATTAATAAAGTATAACTTATTTTTTTTATATTTCTTTTCAATCTTCATCACTATCTTCATTAATTATAGGGATTGAATTTTCCACATGAAATAAATTATTTAATGCTGCTGCAGAGATAGTGTAGATAGAACACTCGATCATAGAACGGCACGGATACGGCACGACACGGAACAGCACGACCCCTTGAAAAGTTCCGTCATCTGGATTCTCCCCAAGACGGGCAGGACAGGACCCTGTTGAAAATAATTAGGTAACTTTATCATTTAACAAAATCACGTACCTTGTCATGTGACAAAGCGTCCCAATATATCACATGATTATGTTATATGATTTTGTTATGTGACAAAGTTATGAAATAAAAACACATAAGATCTTATGTGATTTTATTCGAGAATGAAGTAACTAGCTAAATATATAGTATTTTCATAGAAAGCAAAAATAATAGAAACGAATAATAGTTACAAATACTGGTTAAAAATATTGATATATTTAAATGTATTGTAGCTATATTCATGTATACTTTACTTATATGATTGTACATTTACAAAAGAATTCAATTACAAAAGTTCAAATTAAAAATTTAGGAATTATAAAAATTTATATAAGTATATAAAAGTTCTGAAATAAAATATATTATAATATAATATAAAATATAACTATTATTCGTTTCTATTATTTTTGCTTTCTATGAAAATACAATATATTTAGCTAGTTACTTCATTCTCGAATAAAATCACATAAGATCTTATGTGTTTTTATTTCATAACTTTGTCACATAACAAAATCATATAACATAATCATGTGATATATTGGGACGCTTTTTCACATGACAAGGTATGTGATTTTGTTACATGATAAAGTTACCTAATTATTTTCAACAGGGTAATTGTTGTGCCGAGTGTAATTAGTTACCTGATTTTTTTATGTGATTTTATTACATAACTTTGTCACATAATAGAATCATATAACAAAATCACATAACAAAATCACATTGAATTCTTATAAAATGAAGTTTTATGTACATCTGGGAAACAAGTAAATAAGTATAGAATTGTAACTGCACTGAAAAATAAATGGTGATGTAGCTGAACTACACGGAGAAACTTTTTGAGGCAAGAGACCTTAGTTAATCTCGAGGTGAGAGACCTTTGTTAATGGAGCGATTCGATGAGGCGTCGTGTCTTACGTATAAAGGTCTGAGACCTTTATTTTGAAGACCGAAGGTATAAAGCCTGGAAAAACCGAATCCACGTATACATCAGCCGAACGTAATAAACGTACGGTCTCGGTGACAAAGGTCTCAGACCTTTATGCTCAAGATGGGACGACTCGTTTACTTTATAGAGGCGCCCGGCCCTACACTACAGAGGTCTCTCGCCCCAAAAAGTTTCTCGGTGTACCGGTAGTCGAACCACGCTCTCTTAAGTTCGTATGCACGGAGTCTCGCTGCAAGAGAACAGTAGCGCCTCTGTGGCAAAAGAGCTTCACTTCACATCGGAGAGACGCGAGTGGGAACTGAGAAGCCCCGCAAAAAGAACGGTTAGCTTCTTCTGTGGGGTATCACACTCACCACCAGAGAAAAAGATTTGCATGCTTACTGTTTGGTAAAGCAGAAGTACTTCGTGGGACTCGTAGTTCACCACTTTCTTTTCAGTGTGTTTCTACTATGAAACATAAATAAAATTTAAAAAAACTAGATAATCAGCCCACATGACATGGAAGCTATTATTATCTGCATTTCTTTCGTAAATGGACAATCATATAAGTAAAGTATACATGAATATAGCTACAATACATTTAAATATATCAATATTTTTAACCAGTATTTGTAACTATTATTCGTTTCTATTATTTTTGCTTTCTATGAAAATACTATATATTTAGCTAGTTACTTCATTCTCGAATAAAATCACATAAGATCTTATGTGTTTTTATTTCATAACTTTGTCACATAACAAAATCATATAACATAATCATGTGATATATTGGGACGCTTTGTCACATGACAAGGTATGTGATTTTGTTACATGATAAAGTTACCTAATTATTTTCAACAGGGGAGTGTCTTGAAAGAGCCACCGAAATTATTCTTAAATAATTACAAAGGAAAATAATGAATAACAAATAGAAAGCCAATAAAAAATTAGTAATTTAAAAATGAACAATTTTTTTAATAATTAAATCATGTTTCAAGTTTAATAAAGATAATATTTTTGTCGTTATCAACTAAAATAGCAGACTAATTTATTTTCAGTTTCAGATTGCCTAAATGTGCATATTTTTGTAAATTATTGCTACGTTCTTGTGTTATGTAATCATTGTCTTTATTTTTTAGTTCGAACAGTTAATACCGTAAAGAACGGGATTCTTATCAGGGCATAATTCCTTTTATATAATCAGAAACTACATCTTCTACGGTAACACTAACAAATATAAACTACAGAGCTTTCCCGCACAGCATGAAATATTTTGAAATATTTCGAAAATATTTCAAACGTTTTATACTGTGTGGAGCTCACCTGCTTGCTTGTACTCCAACACAAGCTTGGCTCGCTAATGTACCTTTAAAATAGTAAAATATTTTAGTAATATTACATTACTATTTTGATGTGAATTACTTTTAAATCATGCTGTAGCACAACATGAAATATTTTTGCTGGCTAGGCGCATTATTTGGCAATATTTTGGTGGTGCTCGACAAAAAATCGCACTGAACAATATAAACAATTTTAGTAAGAAGCTCTTAGAATCCATCAATATATTTTTGAGGTTATTTCAAAGAAATCATGCAAAGAATTGTTTCGAATACGTCAGAAAAATGATAGTTGAGGTCATTTTTAGTCACTATATGCATTTTTTGAGGTTAATTTCATATCTTTCGGCCAAAAATTGTATTGGATAAGACTAAAAATCAATACCAAGGAAGTTATTGGTCAGTGAATAAATTTTTAAGGTTACTTTGAAGATGACGTGGTGAAATTATAGTTTAAGGTGGTAATAAAAAGATTACAGGAGTCTTTTTGATCGAAAAACGATTTTTTTAAGCTTATTCTCGTATTTTATGGATACATATGATATAAATCCGATTGAATATCGATATTTAGAAAATTTTTTGGTCGCTGAATGTGTATTTGGTGTTATTTTCATGATCGAAATGCAATAGAGCCTCTAAAATGCTATAAATCTATAAAATTTTCAGTTTTTTCATATTTTAGGTACTTTCCACCATTCCTACAAAAATCTGAAAAAATATGAATGATAGATTTTATGAAAGGAAAGTTCCTAAAAGTAAAAAATAAGTATGCATTCATACCGTTGATGTACATGCCATTTTGAAATTTTCAAATTTATTTTTAGGTTATGTTTGAGACTCGTAAGGTTTTATATTGTCACTAAATATATGCGTTTTATCGTCCTCTTTTACCTCGATTTCGAATTTTGAAGATCCATTAAGAATTTACCTAACCATAGCAAAAAAACACGTTTTTTGAGGTTATTTATAGGTATATAATAGGTGTTTGACCATAGGGATCTGAAACTTTCAGGATTTTAGTTTTTTGACAAGACAAAAAATAAGCAAAGTTCCAGGGAAATCCGAGTCAAGGCCATTTTTACATGCTTATTCGGCTGTACTCTTTCAGCTAATTTCCATCCAAATTTTAAACAACTTAAGCTAATTTTAATTTTAAATTTAACTAACTTTTGATTTAATGTAGCTGACTTTTATGTAATTTTATCTGACTTCAACTAACGTTAAGCTAACTTTTAGCTAATTTTTAGCTAACTTTTAGCTAAATTTCAGTTAGATTCTAGCTATCTAAGGACAAATCGAATTCCTACACACAGCGGCAGCGGTGGCGGCGAAATATTTTCATAATATAGAGATATAGCTAGCTTTTAGCTAAATTACAGCTAGATAAATCTATATTTTAGCTGAATTTCAGATGAATTTCAGCTAAATAGAGGTTAAAAAATGAGGAGCCAAAAATGAGAGACATATTTCAGACGGCAACAGTGGCGACAGCAAAGATATATTTTTAATAATATACTAGGAGGCAAGCCCCCTACGCGCAAGCGCGCCAACCCCCATCTTGCTTTCATAACTTTAAAAAAATATCCGAGAATTTGTAATTTTTTAGATAACTTTTATATTATATACTAAATAATTTAAATTATTCAAAAGTTTTCTTCAGGTAAATCTTTAATGATCTTTCAATGAATCCCATCAAATTTCTAAAAATGTATACGCAGAAAAAATAACTATTATTTCTATACGTAGATTATTTAATAAAAAGAATACCTACGTTGACTGTAACATAATGATTTAAAGAATTAGTATATAGATCTATCAATCAAACATTGTTTTTTCTCGTTTTTTTATCGATGTTTTAATGTTTTTTATTTAAAGATTTTTTTTCATTGATGTTTTAATGTAAACAGTATTAAATTTGTTTGTCTTTAGATAAACATATTAATATTAATTGTTTCTATAACAAAATTAATAATAGATGTAATAATGTCATAAAATTTTTAAACATCGAAAACATTATTCAAGAGAATTTTATAGAATATATGATTTATACATAGCTGCTATGCATAGCTTTTATATGTAATAAAAAATATGTAAGATTTTCTAATTTATAAAGACATCAACTTACCCAAAAATGTCATAAAAATAAAAATGAAATGAAAACATGTAAATTATGTCACAAACTTTTTAAAAATCGAAAACATTTTTTAAGACATGTACAAGAACATAATAATAAAATTACATTTTTATGTGAAATTTGTGGAAAAAAATTTAAAAGAATGTTCAATCTCAAAAGACATAAATGTAATAAAAAAATTTAATTCAAAATAAAAAATTTTTTTATTCAAAAAACAAATAATTTATAGTTAGCTTGTACATTTATTCTATAATTATTATATTAGTTTTGATAAAAATGTATACAAAACCAAACATTTCAAAGCTTAAAATTAGCTGGATTTAACTGAATGAGGATCCAAAAATGAAGGTCCATAAATAAGGGGCTTATTTTTTACGGTGACAGCGGCGATATATAGAGAGATATGATAATAATAATTTAGCTAAAATTTAACTTAATTTTAGCTGAAAGTTAGCGAAATTCAACTCAATTTTAGCTCAAAGTTGACTAATTTTAGCTGAAAGTTAGCAAAATTCAACTGAATTTTAGCTCAAATTTAGCTGAAAGTTGACTAAATTTACGTTAATGTTAGCTAAAATTAAGTTAAATTTATCTAAATTTTAGCTAAAATCAATGTAAATTTAGCTAACTTTCAGCTAAAATTAAGTTAAATTTAGCTAATTTCCAGCTAAAAAAAGAGGGGCACTGAGGGGGAGTCAAAAAATGAAGGTCCGAAAATGAGGTCCATGAATAAGACTTATTTCTGACGGCGACAGCGGCGATATATTTTTAATAATATAGATATATATATATATATATATATATATATATATATATATATGTATATATTAGGCGCGAGCGCGCTAACCCCCATCTTGCTTCCATAACTTAAAAATAATATCCAAGAATTTGCAATGTTTTTAGTAACTTTTATTTAAAATACTGAATAATTTTAATTATTCAAAAGTTTTCGTCAGGTGAATCTTCAATGATCTTTTAATGAATCTAATTATCTGTGAAGTCCTGACTTTATACCAGGACAGAATTAATAATCAAATGTTGTGTGTTATTAGGGCTATGTGTATATGTTTTATTATAATATTAAATGAAGAACAAAGTAAGTAATTGATTTCTAAACGTTTTATCAAATGTTAGTCTAGTGGTAGAAGGATTCTAAATTTAACCAAAGAAGATAGACGCTTATAGAAGGATTCTTCTGGGTTAAATTTTTCGTCCGAAACGCTGGGTAACACTTTAACATTGTTTGTATATTTATAGATATGAAAAATTTGATATATATAGATATAAAAATACATGGGATCTAGTGGCGCCCTCAGTAGCTGGGTAACTCATTTTTGGCAGAAATTTCCCATTTAAGAGTACGCTTCTATAAGCGTCTATATTCGTTGATTTAACGCTGTAATGTAGTTCCAAGAATGAGGGGCATATTTCTGACGATAACAGCGACAACAGCAGCGGTATACTTTCAATAGTATAGAGAGAATATAATATAAATAGATTTAAATGCAGCTAAAATTCAGCTGAAATCAAACCAAAATTCACCGAAAATTACTTAAAATTAATATATTTTAGCTAACTTTTAGCTAACTTTGAGCTAATTTTGAGCTAATTTGTAGCTGATTTGTAGCTGATTTTTAGCTAAATTCTAGCTGACCAAGGACAAATCGAATTCTTATACAAATATAATTTTATAAGAATTCTTATACGAATTCTTATAATTCTTATTCTTTTTTATTATATAGATATATATATATATATATATATATATATATATATATATATATATATATATATATATATATATATATATATAATAATATTATATTAATAAACATTTATATTTGCTAATAGTATGTTATATATTACTTATGTGGAAAGACATGAGGATGCGTGAGAGATCATAGAGGGTATTGAACATATAAAAAATATGATAATTTTTTAAACAATTTTACGTTTTGTGGAAGAGCTGTAAAAGTTAGTTTTACGTGGCTGTGAGGGAACATTAGGGTGGCAAAGCTGAATTTTTCAATAACTATATAATATATAAAGATATACACATAGAAGATATACGCTCGTTAAAAAATAGTTATTTATTATGCAGCAGTACTGACGATTGGCGTCTTCGGATACCTAGTTGTTTATGGCAACTTAACCAATTCATTCCCAAGTGGCCATTTTATAGTCAATTGGTTCTTTGTTTAAAAAATTTTTAAAAAATATATAATAATAACCAATGGCACTTTTCTGAAGTGAAATTTTCCGCTCATTTTGACATGCTTGTTTAGAATAAAACATGTTCAACAAAAATCTTAGTAGCGATTCATGTTGCAAATAATATTATTATTCAAAAATTTATTTTTCCGAATTTTCCTGAAAATCTTTCCAAAATGGCGCTTGTGACATCATAAAATAATCGAAAACTTCACATTTTTCCAAAATTTTCTAATTTATACTAAATTTTGCATACTGATGTTCTCGAGGTCGCTGATGATGAATTTAACATTGATTTTAAAAAATTCAAGATAGCGGATCCAATATGTCGGATATTTTTTTATAAAGCCAACAGATTTGGGCTAAATATGATATACGGAGGTTTTTAGGGTCAGTGATAATGAATCTGAAATCAGATTTGAAAAATTCAACTAGCAAAACCAAAATGACATACATTTTTTTCAAACGTCAACCAAATCGGATTCGATTTTGTATATTTACTTTTGAAATAATGGTTGAAGAAATTATTAATTTTTTCAATAAGGTAAGGTCAAAACAACTTAAACATACATACTTCTCACATTTATTACTATAAATATTTGTAGGATTTTTGCAATAACTGTAAACTTTACAAATTTTTTGTGATGATTTTGTGGATTCATCGTGGATATGATGAATTTGTCTAAAATAAGTATAAAATAATACTTTTTGCGATCAAAGCAATAAAATACCGTTCTTAAATTATACTTTACATAAACTCTTCTACGATCCGGTATTGCAAGTTTCAAATGCTTTGATAACTTCTCTGTAGATGGCTCTAAATGAGAATTCGCAACACTTTTTGCGAAATCTTTATTGGGCATTTTATGTTCATTCACCATATTGTACGAAATCAAAGCATTTTACAATGAAGATTAAATCAACATGCATACAATATACCACGTTTATTTCTTTTAACCAATATTCGTTCTCATGTCACTGCATTATTGGTCATAAAGGTCAATTCCACCCATAAACTTGTTATACGTCTGGAACGCTCCAGGAAATTGAATTGGCACTCTACCTTTAGCTAATTTATCAAATCTTTCCAGTGAAATTGTAGGAGTAACGCCAAGAGCTGCAGATAATATAGACACTGGTTTAAGTCCATTACAGTAATATAATTTATACCACTGTTGTCTTCATGACTTACTACATAGAAATCTCTTACGACTTAATTTCCATCTATTTTATGTTTGTTCATGAATTTTTCTTTTTCAGAACTTATCGTTTTCCTTTTTACTTTTTATTTGCATTCTCTAAAACTTTCGGAAACATATTATTGAAGACACGATCATCTCTAACCGTTCTAGTCGCATAGAGATTTTGTTTTTTTCAAATTCAAATGACATTTTGCAACATCTCTTTTGGAGACTGTAATTAATTATATTTAGAAAATTTCACATCATTTATAATATGATTCTTTTCACAATAAATATTCAATTCTTAAACAAATATATTTGAAATTTAGAAAGACCATAGTTTTATTCCAAAATGTATTGCTTTGTCTTTGGTGAATTGTTTTAGAAGGGTCTGAAGAAAAAATTTAATCATTTATCGATTGACAATGATGAGCAAAATAGCCCAAATTGTTTTATATTTTTTCTAAAAATATTTAACAGGACATGTTTTTTCCAAACGTTGTCACTATCAAACTTATCCAAATTTCTCAAAATTTTTAAATTAGACTTGATATTTTCAAAAAAATTAACTTATTGTATTTGAAACAGTATCAGAGTGCATTCCATCTGTCGCCCAATAATCTCTATAACTCTTACGAATGTTGAAAATAAAAATATAATTATAACTTAAACTTGGTTCAAATTATCAAAATCTAAATGAAAATAATATTCATCGGTAGCATTGATAATTTAATTTTTCAAGAGCCATATTATGACTCACTTTAGAAGGTTTTGAATTTTGTATTTTTTAAATTGCATCATTGAAATTATAATTTTTTTAAAACTTATAAATAAAGTAGTATTAAAACTATATTAAAAAAATTTTTTTAAGATTTACTACTTAAATAAAATACAAGAATTATATTAATGAAGTAAGCAACTCTCATGACCGTGGCTATGAAACACTTTTATAGGCTATGTCCTGGTGTTCCATATCATGGAACGTTCTAATAATCAAGAGAATCGAAATGATTTTAATAATTTGATATTTATATGAATGTTATAAATATATTTATTTATTTCAAACCATTTTACATTAAACATTTAAATACTTTTTAACACTTGAACAATATTTGAACATTTTTACACTTAAATATTACGTATTTTATAGAATATTTTTATAAATTTTTTACAAAAACAATTAATTAATTAAAAAAAAAAAACTACCTAGACACTGAATTTCTAAACTTTTTCTAGTTTTATTTATTTATTTTTTTGGATTAGATTCATTTTAATTTATAACGCTTTTTTCTGTTCAGAAAGTTTTTTTCTCCAATCGTAACACTTACTTTTGTCATATCTTTTCTTCTTTTGATTCTTTCTCCTTCTCTTATTGCAAGTGATGATCAAACCACTCATCAGAAATAATTGCTGTAGGTAATTTTGGTTTTTCAGAAGCTTCAAGCTTTATTCTTTTCTTCTTAGGTAAATACTTTAGAGAAATAGTAAAGGAATTGTAAAATTTACTGTTAATACTATAAACAACTTCTAAAAAACAAAATTTATATAAAAATTATAAAATAAAAATAAATTTATACAATACTTATTAAAATGAGAAATTTTATTAAACTTTTTACCAAACCTTTATTAGCATTGAGAGATTCATTCTCGTTATTGTTGTCAGCTTCTTTAGTATCTCTCTCCTTAGAGCTTACTTAAATATTATCTTCTGGTGTAGTTATAGACTCTGAAACTAATAATTACATTAACTATGGTAACGGAATAAGAATTGATATAAGTAACTGATTTCAAAAACTAAATAAACAAAGCTGCTCCATTATTTTGATTTTCTTCATTGAAAGTACAATTTTCAGAATTTATAGATGCGCTTACAATAAATAATTCATTAGCCATTATTTGCTTGTCAATGGTCAATTCTTGAGACATATTGTCCAACTCAATTAAATTTTGTATTGCTGCTAACGTGTTTCGACTACGTACAGGTAATTGTTGACTATAATTATTAGTATTTTCTTGAACGAGGAAGTTGTCTAAACAGTTGATACTATTAGCATCATCTTTGTTCATATCACTATTTAAATAATATACAGGAACAATTTCTGAATTCTGATGAACTATACTGTTATTCCAATATACTTGATTTACAAGTACATCAGAGTTTTGTTCATAAATTAACAAATTTTCTTTATCTACATTATTATTAAAATCTATTGGTTTTTCAATTCCGTTACTATTCTCATTAAATATATTTTATACCTAGATTTGAACTATATCACTATTATTAAAATTTTGTGCTATGTTTAAAGGTTCGTTCAATGTTATATTACCTATATATAAAAAATTACATAACTTGATGATAAAAAAATGTGCAATGAAATAATTTAAAAATTTAATAAACAAATTATTTAAAAGGATGAAAATATGCAATATCGAGTAGTTGCATGATATACGTTAAATTAGGTAGAAGACCAATCAACTCTATTCTTTTATCACGAAAAAAAATAACCGATAGTGCACTTACTAGGAGAGGTCCCTATGTTTGGGTCACGGATCTTACAGTAAATTAAAAATATGTTTTTATACATATAATTATGAAAAAAGCTGTCAGCATTTGGTCTAATGCTCGATTATTCCCAGATTATGAGCTATTTTGTTCCATTTGTAAAGATTTTTTTAAACTTCATTGCTTGTAATAACGAATATTACTCTCCAATGAGAGCTTCTAAGTTCATTCTGTAATATTCTAGTAAAAGTTGAGGCTAAATCCTTTTGATTAAAAACGAAACGTGTTCAAAAAACTCAACCAGTTAAAAAGTTATAAAAAAAAAAAATTGTTATAAAAATTAGCATAAATTAAACTTTAATTTTCATTGAGGCTGATTCCATTTCAAATTGAACATCCTGTATATACTCAAGTCACCAATCACTGCACCGATGGAGTATGTTATTTTACTCTAAAAATAAGCAGGCAAGTATTTTTTAATTTTTTTTTTTTTTTGCTGAAATATCAAAATTGCATAAGATGTGCATATTTGAAAATCGCATATAAAAACTAAATGTTCAAACTTAAAAAAATGACAATAACTTAAAAAAATGACAATTTAGAGGGCTATCGTTTTACCAATTTTTAATGAATTTTGGTATGCCTTTTTTTGTTTTATTCTGTTTTGAACTCTCTTCAACTCAGTGCAAGAAATTTAAACAAAAACTAAAAAATGACTGAGATGCATTTTTTACCAAAAAATGCACTTTTTCTGCACATGCATTTTTCACAAAAAGGTCATCTTTTTTTTGCTAAATTTTTTTAGGACTGATAGAGGACCAAATTATCTATCTAATGGTACCTGTTTGATCCCGTATTTTTTTGTTTGGAGCGAGACAACAATTCACAAATTTTATTGTTGAAAAATGCTTGTATATACGTTTTGAAATTTTAAGCAATATACATTTAAACATTGTCCTTCTTTTAACACTACCCAGGAACAACGACGTAGACGTAAAAGGGTTCTGTTTCCTTAAAGGTGCTTTTTTAGAATCAGTTTCCCTTGCCTCTCACTATTGGGATATGTCAAAAAAATAATTATAGATAATTACTTTTTTTAATTTTTGCGCTTATTATTTTTAGTTTTATGTAGCCTTGCGATGTTTCACTTTTTTTCTTGTTTTTTACTTCAGTCAGTGCATCTATAGTTGTTCTGCCAATAAATATATGTGATTTTTATTTACCAAGTTGTTTTAACCACATATGACTTTTTTGAATTCCATTATATTTAGAAACTCCACTCCATTCAATATTTTTCTCTTTTCTAAATATTTCAATCTCATTTATTGGTAATAAAATGATGATTTTGATTGCATTGGTGTAATCTTGAACCCAATTTATAAACTTATCAGCATTTTGTATCGATTCTTCATGAATTCTTTTTAAGTTATGTGAAGTAGCATAATGCTTTAGAAGCCCACCTATTTCATCAATGGCTCCTTTACCATGACCAGTCACAGAAAATAATCATTTCATTTAATAAGAAAAATGTTTGAATTCATGTAGCTGAAAACGGTTTTTAAATTGGATTGGAGCTCCATCTGATATGATAGTGACTTTAGTAACTAAAAAATCATTTTTCATAAGATCGATAATTTTATATATTGCTAGCAACGCATATGCAGTATCATGCTTTTTATCGTCACTAATGATCGCAAAGTTTTGCGTTATCTCTCCTTGGTAACAGACTGCAGTAAAAAAAGAAATTTGGTTATTTACCCAATGATTTCCCTGAACCGTTTTATTATTTATTACGGACCAATTTTCTGCAAAATCAACGAGAATAATTAACTTACAAGGAGAGAACCCGACGTTCGGGAAACGGATTTGGCTAAAACTGCAGGATATGATTTTTTTGATGAAAAAAAATGAGCCCGTGTTCTTTCTTTTCTTTGAATAGGCTCCATAGACGGAGATATAGACATTTTTTCGAAAATATAATGAAAAGGAGCTTTTATAAGATCTTGAATAACCAAACAACTAAGATTCTCACAAAAAAATGTATGAAAAATTAAATAAAGAACAGATTAAATTTTTTAATTTAAGCTTTGTTGCATTAAAAAAATTTGTGTGGTTCAAAAGTTACAGGCGATTAAAATATGCTAATGAAATAGCGTAAAAAATTGATGATACGTTACATGCTAAAAATATTAATAAATATGTAGTAATTTTCAATTAGGCACAACTTTTGAACCACACAAGCTTTTTTAATGCAACAATGCTTAAACTAAAGCATTTAATCTGTACTTTATTTTATTTTTTATACATTTTTTTGTAAGAGTCTCAGTTGTTTGGTTATTCAAGATCTTATAGATGCTCCTTTTTATTATATTTTCGAAAAAATGCCTATATCTCCGTCTATGGGGCCTATTCAAAAAAACAAAAACTCGGGTTTATTTTTTTTCATCAAAAAATCATATTCCGCGGTTTCAGCCAAATCCGTTTCCCGTAGGTCGGGTACTCTCCTTGTTAGTAGGATCAGCTTTACCTTATTCTTTTTTTTTTTTTATAGCTTCACGTTGAATATTTTTATGTATAACTTTTAAACGGGTTGATCAAAAGAATTTAATCTCAACTTTCACTAGAATAATACAAAATGAACTAAGAAGCTCTCATTGGACAATAATATTCGTTATTATAAACAATGAAGTTTAAATAAATCTTTACAAATTGAACAAAATAGCTCATAACCTTAGAATGAGCGAGCGTTAGACCGCTCACGGCTTTTTTCATAATTTTATGTATAAAAACATATCCCCAATTTACAACAAGATCCGTGACCCAAACATAGAGACATCTCTTAGTTAAATGTGTATATAAAAAGTGGGAACTGTACGTTGTTAGCTACGAACCACGGGTGAAATAAATTACTAATATACTCAAAGAATGTCTCTGCAGTGATCCACCTCGATTCTGAAATGCCTATGCCCCAAAATTTTGGAATATTTTCCACAATTTTCTTACATACTTTTTCCTTATATGCATACATAATCATTGGTGGAGCACAAACCCCACTCACACTATACATAAACAGTACAATGCGATACTCTTTATCACCATTAAGGGGAATCCTCATACCGACATAGAGTTCTACGTTATGTACATCTAAATTATACACTTTATCATGATTTAATAAAAATTTAACTTTTTATGACTAACACTCGTGGCAGAGGCACATTTTTGACATTCCAAAGAATTCATTGCAATGTTGAAAGACAATTTAAGGGTAAAAATAAAGCCAAAAAGTACTTAATCCGATTAGCTATCCAATGATGTCATAGATAATCGTATTATGCAGTTTTTGTTTTTCTTTTTGTCCTTGTACTGTCTTTTAGCATTGCAATAAATTCTTTAGAATGTCAAAAATGTGCCTCTATTATAAATTTTAACCATAAATAGTTGAATTTTTATTAAAAAGCATAATCCAAATGTAGATAAGGTAGAACTCTATGTCGATATGAAGACACCCCTTAATCACTTTATATACTGAATGAAAACCTTTTTTACTAAATACTCTCTCAGAGTCTGGAGATAGAAGAATACTGAATTCGTCAATTAAATACTCTATCAGGAGTAATTTCGAATCAATTGTTTTTTTTAAATAGGCTTCTTGATCTACAAACCATTTTTTCAAATCTTTTCTAGTAACACACGCTCAGCTTAACGGCATGTCGGAGCTGCAGCAATCGAGTTTTGCTTTTTTTACTTTATCAATATCTTTTTAAATTCTTAAATTAAACAAATATAATGACTTGTCCGCACTAAAGCTATATTAATACAATAATTTTTGTTAAAATAAAAAATCATTTGGACTTGTTATTTTTTTTATGAGCTTAGATTGGAAATTAGATATCGAACTCGACAAACCTAACCTTAAAATACGATACATTGAAAGTTTTTATTATAACTTTATATGTATAATATTTTGGTGAATTTCTTGAGTTGTCCGCACTAGAGTTTAATCTTACAAATTTTTTCTTTGTAGCAAAGAAACTCGATTAAACGCATCGTTTATTCATAAGTTAGGATTGGAAATATTATTAGAAGGCGGACAGCTTCGTCATGCTCTTAAACTGAAATGTTGTGGTTTCCTTAAGGATAAGCTAAGGTGATGCTTACAAAATCTCTCATACCAGTGGCGGCTAGGCATATTGTTAATAAATGGAGTTTTCTTATGTTAAGAATTTACGTAATTTTGCACTGAATCAAACAGTTTTGTTTTTATAACAACTCCATATAATATCCAATTAGCAATTTCTTGTTTCTCAGATTAGTCCAGTCAAATTAGTTCATTTTAATACATTTTTTTGCAAAACGTGTACAGGCCGGTTTTTTGCAGAAATATATTGTAGATAATATATATAATAAGAATATCGATGTGCACCATCTTAAAAAATTGTGGAAAAATGTTTATAAACAAATTAAGATAGAAAAATCGACTTTTTTTTCTTTTTTCCTCTGTAACTGAGCTGCTTTTGACTCTAGAAGAAAATTTTTTTTACAAAAAATGTCTAGAATTAAATTTTCTTTAAGACTACAGGCCTGCGATTTTCTAAAATTTTCAAATTTTCTCGGGAAATGAAGTTTTTCTGAGAAAATGGGTGATTTTTCAAATTAAAGTTAAAGACAGATATTTTATTCAAAATTCGATGAAACTTTGCGAAAAGAAAGATTTTTTATTGTCTTTAATCCTCCTCCAAGCCGATCTGTTTCGGCCCGTAAGAAGAGTAACGACTTATTTGTTTATTAAAAAATAGTCGAAAATTCAAATTAATGCCAAGTCAACAATAATTATTGCAAATATGTCAAACTTCTTGAGCATGTAATGGTAGAACACCTTTATCATAAACGATTATAAAAATTTCAATTTTGTATTTTTTTGCACTATTTTTTAGCGTTTTTCCGATTTTAAAATTTTAATTCTTATAAATAAATTCATATATTTCAGTCAATTTTTTATATATATTAATTTTATAAAATAAAAAAAAAGCTTTTAATTTGAATTTCCTAAAAGTTATCTATCGTGAAAATGAAAAGAGTAATATGGCTTTGACTTTGACTAACAAATGCGCTATTTTTTTTAAACATTTTAACTCGTTTCAAAGTTTAATAGCCAGTTTATAATATAAATTATTTATTGTTAAAACGGCATTAATGTATACAAAGTGGTTTTTATATATATCATCGTTTCTAAATTTTTTTACGCATTACATTGAGTGCGAATATCAGGTAACAGAGTATATAAACGGCCAGCGCGCATGCGCACGGTGGTATCTTTTTCTTCACGCAAGAACAGAAAAAAATTTTCAAAAGTTAAAATTCATATTGCATATGAAAATTAACAATATCTTTGGTAATTATGGTTCGATTTCTATGTTTCTTTTTTTAATCTAGGGCAGCGCGTGAAAATAATAATAACTTTGATATCAGTTTTGGAAAGTTTTGTATACATTTGTTATAAATAATGATGATTGTAAATGAAAAATGTTTTCGAATTTTTTGCTAAATTATAAGTTTAGGTAAAGAAATTGGAAGAAGAATTTTATTTTTATTAAAAAAAAACGACTAATTTTTATTAAATAGGTTTTTCAATAAAAACGAAATTATTTTGTCAAAATATTTATAATATAATATTAATAGTTTTTTCATCAAATCTAGAATTGTAAGTTTAATTAAGCATATTTATAATGAACCTAACAATGTATTTTATTATAAATTATATCTTTTAGGGTTACTTATAACTGTAAAACATTCTTCTGTTTTAAACAAACCAGCATTAAGTTCATAAGATTTAATATCTAAACTGTAATAATAAAAAAAGTTAAGAATTATTAGTATATTATAATCATTGATTTATCAATCTAAATATTAAGTAAGAGTGAAAATATAATTATTATTAATATTATATTATAAATATTTTGACAAAATAATTTCGTTTTTATTGAAAAACCTATTTAATAAAAATTAGTCGTTTTTTTTTAATAAAAATAAAATTCTTCTTCCAATTTCTTTACCTAAACTTATAATTTAGCAAAAAATTCGAAAACATTTTTCATTTACAATCATCATTATTTATAACAAATGTATACAAAACTTTCCAAAACTGATATCAAAGTTATTATTATTTCACGCGCTGCCCTAGATTAAAAAAAGAAACATAGAAATCGAACCATAATTACCAAAGATATTGTTAATTTTCATATGCAATATGAATTTTAACTTTTGAAAATTTTTTTCTGTTCTTGCGTGAAGAAAAAGATACCACCGTGCGCATGCGCGCTGACCGTTTATATACTCTGTTACCTGATATTCGCACTCAATGTAATGCGTAAAAAAATTTAGAAACGATGATATATATAAAAACCACTTTGTATACATTAATGCCGTTTTAACAATAAATAATTTATATTATAAACTGGCTATTAACGGCAGGCCGGAGTAGAACCTGATACCGACCGAGTAACAATTGAGTTGTTTGTTATTTACTCAAGTATTAAAAAAACGCGAAAATATTATAAACATAATCTTTTACTTCGGCGTTCCTTACTTTTCTCAAAAACAAATCGGTAGATTTTTTTTTTCTTGTGCATAAATATTTGTAATAATAATATCTATTGCGCATAACCTTCAATTTGCAGATACACCGATTAATACTTGAATAAATAACAAAAATGCCAATTAGACAAGGACAGCGAATCCGGCCTGCTCTTAAACTTTGAAACGAGTTAAAATGTTTAAAAAAAATAGCGCATTTGTTAGTCAAAGTCAAAGCCATATTACTCTTTTCATTTTCACGATAGATAACTTTTAGGAAATTCAAATTAAAAGCTTTTTTTTTATTTTATAAAATTAATATATATAAAAAATTGACTGAAATATATGAATTTATTTATAAGAATTAAAATTTTAAAATCGGAAAAACGCTAAAAAATAGTGCAAAAAAATACAAAATTGAAATTTTTATAATCGTTTATGATAAAGGTGTTCTACCATTACATGCTCAAGAAGTTTGACATATTTGCAATAATTATTGTTGACTTGGCATTAATTTGAATTTTCGACTATTTTTTAATAAACAAATAAGTCGTTACTCTTCTTACGGGCCGAAACAGATCGGCTTGGAGGAGGATTAAAGACAATAAAAAATCTTTCTTTTCGCAAAGTTTCATCGAATTTTGAATAAAATATCTGTCTTTAACTTTAATTTGAAAAATCACCCATTTTCTCGGAAAAACTTCATTTCCCGAGAAAATTTGAAAATTTTAGAAAATTGCAGGCCTGTAGTCTTAAAGAAAATTTAATTCTAGACATTTTTTGTAAAAAAAATTTTCTTCTAGAGTCAAAAGCAGCTCAGTTACAGAGGAAAAAAGAAAAAAAAGTCGATTTTTCTATCTTAATTTGTTTATAAACATTTTTCCACAATTTTTTAAGATGGCGCACATCGATATTCTTATTATACATATTATCTACAATATATTTCTGCAAAAAACCGGCCTGTACACGTTTTCCAGAAAAATATTCTAATTTGACTGGACTAGATGACAACAACACTGTTTCTGGACCATATTGTTTCTTTACTTGATTAGTATTGTTTTTTTTCTTACTAACTAGGAAAGTATCACACCAAGATAAGTTTTCAGATGATAAAATATGAAAAAAGCTAAAGTAATAGTCACAAACACTCAATATTTCCCTAGTTACAGGCAATCAAAGAAAATTACTAAAAAAGTTACTAGATTTTTAAACGCATATAGTTCTTTAGTATTGATAGCTAGAAGCTTGAAACTTTTTAAAATGAAAGCTGAGCTCAAATCCTTTCGAAATAGTAGTTAAAGCATATACAAATATTATTTTTTCTCAAAGCTATAGTGTAATAAAGATTGGACCCTATTTCAGCTTTTGTTATTAATTAATGTTATAAAAAGAAAATTCAGGTCCAATCTTTATCTATGACTTCGGGAAAAAATAATATTTTTATATGCTATAATTACTATTTTTGAAGAATTTGAGCTCAGCTTTTATTTAAAAAAAAGTTTTAATCTTCTGGCTATCAATGCTAAGGAACTATGTGCGTTTAAAAATCTGTGATTTTCTTCAATTGCCTGTAAATAGGGAAATATTCAGCGTTAGTGACTATAACTTTAGTTTTTTTTTTATATTTTATCATCTGAAAACTTATCCCAAAGTCTGAGCAAAATCCGTGATCCGGAGTTGTGATTCTCTTTTAGTAAGTGACTACGGGGACACCATAAGCTTGAGCAGCTTGTACTTTCTACAGCTTTGAGAGCAGGTTGAATTTTGCCAGGTGAATAATTTAATCTTTTTTGCAGAGTTGTTGACATTAACAGATTTTATGCAACCATTGAGACTGCTTTTTTTATTTTCTCCTTTTTTATGTTATTCACCTTCTTTATTTTTCCTTTTTTATTTTCAGTACGTCCCATGTTTTAGCCAATTATTCAATAAGTATCTAAATTATAATTATAATGTATTAATTTAAACAATTTACTTTGATAAAAATGTACAGCATGCAATATTTTATAGGTTAAGTTTACATTAGCTATTTTGTTGTAAGAAATATACTTACGTGGAATCGAATTTGCCATCAGATTATTGTATAACAATATATGACTTGTATTAAAGTATAAAATATACCGACAAAGATACTTTTTAGTTACAAATGAAAAATAAATGTATCGTGAATAGCTGTTTCGTACTCCAATATAACTATAAAAATGTAGACGTCCGTGGATTATGAAACACTGATTACAATGTTCCAATAGGGTCATTCTACATTTGCGTGTATCTGTTAATTAAACAGCGAATTTAAAAAAAATTACAATAAAAACTTTAAGAAAACGCATACTAGCTAAAAGTTTAGGAATAAATGTTTCAATTAGAAAAAAATGCTTAAATAAATGTTTATTTTTACTAAAATAAAGTAAATGTATAAAGGTTATCAATATATTTTTTTTTTGTTTTAAATAAAAATTCAATTACTTATAATATAAATTTATGAAATATTATATTTAAAAAATTATCGAGAAATTTCATTTTCTAAATGAGGGTTAAAATATTTTTTTATATGATATTTTATATAGAGTGTTTCATAAACTGGGCCTATGTCTCATAATATGACCCTTTACCTTACAAAAAAATATTTTGAATAATTCTCTAGAAATTTTGTTTAGAACTTTCTACTTTATTGCTTCAAAATTGAATATTTTTGAGTCAAGTTGAGAATTGTATACACGGAGAGAAATGTATAATTAAATATTAGCACAAACTTAATGAAAAAATTACTATACTGTATACCAACGGAGAGACAAACTCGATATGTGTTAAAGTTTGGTATATATATATAGTAAAATTTCGAAGCATCAAATTTTACTATACTATATATCAAATTTTTCTATACCTTTTAGCAAATTTTACTATACTGCCTATTAGATTTTATAAATATCATGTATTAAATATTATGGATATGAATTTTTATTTAAATTCGAAAAATATTATTTTTCAATGATCGTTGATGTTCTGAGAATTTTGTTTGTGTTTTCAAATTCAGTTAAGGAAGAATTATTTTGTTTGTGTGTTATTGTTAGAAAGACACTTTTCGCAAATTATGAAACGCTCTTTTCGAAGTTATATATACTACATTTATCCTAAATTACATACATTACAAGAAGTTAATTGCACTCACACGCTACACCTAACGCATATTCTACCTAACGCGTATTATAACGAACGCGACATTCCTCTGTTTCAAATTCTCTTATATACCAACCAAGTACTTCTCTTACCGCTCGCAGGTTGAAAGAATGAGTCGCCACCTAGTGATTAAGCGCGGCAACAGCAGTCTCGTTGTGTCATTCTCTGTATTTATAATTTTTACGATACTGAATAGCAATTTTTGTGAGCGCCTATATCATAAACTCGTAGAAGTATAGTAAATTTTCATAAAAGTATGTTAAATTTCCTGCATGTATCGAGTTTGTCTCCCCATTAATGAAAAATCTAGTAATTTTTAATTATACATTTTTCTCCGTGTACTTTTTCATTTAACCATTCTTAAGAGTGTGACTATTCTAACTTTTTATCACTGGGGGGAAAATTTCGGTAATCTTTTTCGTAAGAAGAGACTGTTGCATTAATTTAATATTTTTGCATATATTGAAATCCCTTAATTTTGAGAACGTAGTACCAGGAATATGAATCGGTGCATACAAACAGGGCCTCATATCGATTTATTGGAAAAAATGAGATACGATCAAATTTGTGCATGAAAAATGATGCTACATCATAATGTAAATAGTAAATAGTGAAAATCTTATTTTTAAAATTTTAGTTTCTGCAAAAAGTTAAAATAAAAAAAAAATCGTTAAAGAAAAAATAGTAAAGAATAGGTAATAGTTTTAGTTAAAGTTTTTTCAGATGGTTACGTTTCTATAAAAAAATTAAAAATTGAAGATTTAAAAAAACTGATAAATTACATACCAAGTCAATATAAAAAAGTTTTCAACGTTCTTCTTGAATATCCTACTTGTGATTAATAATATTTATCTGTATTCATTTATTTATTTACTTATTTATTTATTTATTCATTCATTTATTTATTTATTTATTCATGTTGGTATTTAAAGAAATTTAGTAGTTATTTGTTAATGAATTGTTGAAAATTATTTTTCTAAATAAATTATTAGTTTTATATGTATGAAATAATATAACAATATTGTGAAATGTATTATTGATGAATAAAAGTTAAATATATTTCCATTAAAATGTTAATTTTTACAGATTCTGCAAAAAGGGGCCTAAGTCCATTGGCTTTTTTATCAATTAAAACAATTCATCGGCCAGTTTTAGCAATAGTAAATGTAATATCTTACTTTTGACAATTCCAACTATGTATTTAATGAATTTCAAGTTATTCCACCAAGCGTAAGAGAAGTAATACACTATTTTTCATTTTTCCAAAATTTGTTGGAATGGGCCCTTTTTGCATGCGCCGATTCATATATTTGCAGAAGTTCTAAAAAACTTATTTATGATAAACTGACAAAAAAATTATCTAATAATTGGAAAAATTGCTACAAGGATAAACGACTAACTGTGAAGAACAGCTAACCTGCCATCCTGAACAGGGTAGTTAGAAATAGCCCAAGAATGAAGCAGATATCCTTTGACTATCTTGAGAAACATGGTTAGAGAAATAAGCACCTTGCCAGATTAGAAATCTCGCTAACTATCCTGAAAAAGATTGTTGGGAAGTACCCAAAGAAAAAAGTGAATATCCTCCAACTATCTTGATGAAGACTATTAGAGAAATAAACACTCTGCCAGATTGGAGATCTCGCCAACTATCCTGAAAAGGACTGTTGGAGTGGTACCCGAAAAAAAGTGAATATACTCTAACTATCTCGAGAAAGACTGTTAAAGAAATAAACACTTTATTAGATTGGAAATCTCGCCAACTATCCTGAAAAGGACTGTTAGGGTGGCACCCGAAGAAAAAAGTGAATATCCTCTAGCTATCTCAAGAAATACTGTTAGAGAAATAAACTCTTTAGCAAAATGGAAAACTCGCCAACCATCCTGAAAAGAACTTTTGGAAAGTCAGCCAAGGAAGAAAGTTAAAAAAATTATTGTATAGAATGTAAGGAGAATATTATATTCAAGTTGATTCGACCCTTACCACATTGAAAAAAGTGAATAACTTCTTCAACCATTATTTTCAAAGTAAATATATGGGTATATAAAATTTAGTCCAAATCGGTTGAATTTTGAAAATATGTCAGCTATTTTGAATTCATCATGTTAAATTTTTCAAATCCAATTCCAGATTCGTTAACAGTAACCCCAAAAATCCCCATACAGCGAATTTGGCCCGAATCGGTTGACTTTTGAATAAAATATCTGCTATATATGATCCACCATCTTGAATTTTTCAAATTTGATGTCAATTAGCGACCTCAAGAACCTTAGTATGCAAAATTTATTGTAAATTAAATTTTTGAAAAAATATGAAGTTTCCGATTATTTTATGATGTCACAGGCGCCATCTTGGAAAATTTTTCAGGAAAATTCTCAGTATAACTGTAAATAAGTGTGAGAAATTGTAAATTATTTCAAATACTTGTAAATAATTGTTAATAATTGTGAATAATAGTAAATATTTATAAATAACTTTGAATAACTATTATTCATGTCTCAATTTTCACATTTTTTACAGTTATTTTCAGTTATTTACTATTATTAACAGTTGTTTACGGAAATAATTTCTATATACACTCCCCTCCACATGCTTTTGCGCACCCAGAGAAAAAATTGTAAGAGCTAAAACATTTTATTAATCAGCAGCTAAAAGTCGTAACTCAAAAAATCCAACGGCGTTCGAAAGAGCAGGTGAAAAGCTTTCGAAAATACTATTGTGAACTTTAAAAAACTTAAATTTAAGTCGTTTGGAAAAGTTAAAAAACAACTAAAAAAAAGCAAAAAAATTGGTCTTTTTTTAATTTGCTGCAGATTTAGATCCAATAATCGTAGCTTAGAAAAACAAACTGGGTTTAAAAGGGTATTTATTCAGCTTTAAAATGAGGGGTCAAGCATTTGTTTTTGTCATTTTTTACCAGAGCTACAGGATTTTTTGTTAAAAAACACGTTTTTTTTCAAATGCCAATATTTTGAAAAGTAAGCGAGATAGAAAAAAACTTTAGAGAAAAAAAAGTTATATTTTTACATATAGAAAACAAACTTGCAGTTTAAAATAGAATTCAAATAAAAAAAATTTTTTCGACTTTTAAATCTACTAAAAAATTATAAAAAATTTATAAAAAAAATTAAGAAGTAGATTTATATAAAAATTTAACTGAATAATGATCATGGTGTGTTTTATAAGCTAAATCATTTTTTTTTCTTAAATTTTTGCAAATAAATAAAAAGTTAATATTCATGAGTACAGTTGTAGCTTCGTTTCACATCTCCTTAATATATTACATTCATTAAACTTTTTAAAGAATATTTAGTAAGAAAATTTAAATTGCGATTATTTATTCAACTTACCCCTGGCATTATTTTGCAATCCACATCTCTCATGATAGTATCGAAAGATTCTCGTTTGATAGGCGCTTCATTGGGCAAAAGAGGTCTTAGATATCCTGGGTCTACATTCGCTGTCACTCGTTTTCCTTCCAATGTTCGCATATAATTGCAAATATAGTCGACCATTTCTTTACCGTGAGCACGGAATTCATCAATGTTCATCGTTGAAAATTTTTCTTGAAAAATTTCTTTTCTTTAAAATGTTTATTCAAAAATAAAATTGATTATTAAAAAAACTACTTGATGAATCTGAAATCATAAAAATATTTTTAAACAATAAAAAAATAGACAAACGAAATTAAATTAAATTAAAAGAAATTTTTTTCGTAAAGCATTATTTGTAAAGATATTATTAAAGTTTTTGTCTGAAAAAATTTTTTTCTTAATGCAAAACAAATTTTGATCTTAATGGATTAATGTATTAAATTATATTTCTTTTATATTGCAGTACTTTCTTATAAACAAAGCATTGTATAGATAAATCTTTTTTTTTATTTTGATGTATTTTTGCAAATATTTCAACTTGGAGACTCAAGAAAAGTAGTTTGCAAAAACTGACTGTATGCGTGTGTATGTATGTACGTATATATATTCATTCAATTCATAGATTTACTCTAAATTTTGCTGATAAAGAGTGTTTAGTGTCATAAGAAAAAAAGCTATTTATAATTGCTATTTATTATATTTATATATAATTTAAATTTTACAATTATTAAGAAAAATATCTAATTTTCTTTTTCTTTCGTATTTTTTAATTACTAACATTTTATGAGAATAAACACTTTTTATGTAATTTTAATTTAAAAGGCGCTCTTATATGTGAATTTTGTAACCACTTGCAAAGTACATACATGATTTAAATATATTTAATAACTCATACATACGCTTATATAAGGTTAGCAACTATTTTAAAAAGTATATACTTATTTAGCATAACTTTATTATAGATAAGTGTGTACATTTTATAAGTCTTTGATACCTTTAAAATAAAACAAAATCATTAATATCTCGTGCAAAATTTTTATTAAATTAAGTAATCTCAAATTTTTTAAATAAACAAATTTAAAAAATTTGAAAATCTCTATGAGAAAGTTTAATGGAAAAGCAATTGGCAACGTTTTTTAAATAAATACTTCAATTAACTCTTTAATAATAATAACTAGGGTATAAGTCCTGATAACATTATTCTGTGCTTTCCATTTAAATACATGTAAATCACAGAATTAGGTTGAGGCACAGTAACCGGGACATATGCCTTATATATATTTTAAAAAATACAAGAATGAAAAAATAAACTACTTATTTATATGGTAAAATGGTACCTACATGTTTTAATTTCAGAAATTAAAAAAATAGTTTTTTAGTAACAATAGCAATCTTGATCTCTCTAAAAAATTAAAAAATCAATTTGTTAGTAGACTGATTTGCTTTAACTCAGGCTTGACCGATAAGACAACTCTCACGAGCGAGAATTGGTAGCAAACTATGAATTATAGATTCATCAAATGCGCAAGTCACTTTAATACAACGCGCGTAAGCTTCACTGGATGTAAAAGGATTAATATAACATATTGAATTTATGATTTTTCTGACATTATAAATTGTATATTAAACTTTTAAATCACTTTAAATTTGAATAAATACGATTCAATATAAATATTTTTATTTTTATTTCAGTGAACTGAAAAAAAAAATTTCATTTCAAGGTCAAATTTATAGTGTGTATAAAAAAAATCTAATCTTTGTATTTATCGATGATTAAATAAATGAAAAATATTTTACAATGAAATATGGTTAGTTCTAAAGCTATAGCTTTTCATCATGTTATATTATATCTGTCTTATGAACATATAATAATTTTAATTCTAAAGTTATAATTTGCAATGTTGAAAGAAAAATGAAAATTTTAATAAACTTTCATCATAACTACAAAATGAACGAGATAGTTTTTCTAGTATTTATATGCTCGTGTATAGTGTTGATTCATTCATGTCTATGCTCAGATAGTGTTTTCATGGTTCACAGATGATAATACTCCCATAAATTTATAAATAGCCTACTCTTCACCTACATTTTGACGCGTGTCAACAGTAACGACTGACAGCTTAAGTAGAAATTGAACAATGGACAGATCTCATTTTTTCTTTTATACATTCTCTCTTTCTTTCTTTAAATAAGATGCGAAATAAAATGTTAATACGGGTAAAATTTCATAGAATTATTTACTAAAGCGGACGTAAATATATAGCTAATCTTGAATAAAATACCATTATTAATAAAAAATATACTCCGAACTAAAAAAACACCAGATAAAAATTATTTTATAAGTTATTTTATAACAGGTACTTGGTGATCATATTTTAGGAACATCACATACGTTATGTTTGTATTATACTGTTGAAAAAGTGTAAATTATAATAGTTTATGCATGGAAAAGACAAATGGTCGTAGCAACGCTTTATAACATATCTCTTTTTTAATTTTTAATCTTTATTATTATCAAATAAGATCTTATTATTTGATATGATTGAAAATATTAAAATCAATGGAATAATTTTTAAGAATATATTGTTGGTTTTATTTTGACCTTTAGCTATTGAAAGTACTAAAATCCATTGAATAATTTTTAAAAGTTTTTATATTATTAATATAATTAAAATAGAACATGAAAGTAAAAAATGTATGTAATTATATTCTTTATTTTATTTCTGAAATATAGAAAATCAGTGGTGAAAAATTAATTTTTTAGTTCAATGTTTCTCATTTTCTTCTGTTTGTATTTCTTACTACGTCATCATATTTCTATATATAGACCTTCCGTATAGCGTTAGATTACATCAGTAAAATAGTACTGTTTTTAATGAAAATATGTGTTTTCCATATTACTACATTGTTCATCTATTTTAAAGTATCATTAAAAATATCTAAAATCTTATAATATATTTATAAAATTAAATAGAATGACTATTAACCTTCATGGTGCTGTTCGATGTACTAAAAAATTAAAATAATAGAGTTATAAAAAGTAATAATTAATTTTACTTTATACAACATCATATCGAAAACATCCAAAATAAAAATTTTATCATTCTCATTCACTTTACATGTACATAAGCCATATGCATTTACTACATTTGTAATATTAACCCATTACCTACATATGTGTTGTACACGTTACATATCAATTTTTATTTCTTTTATATGATCTAAACATAACATAATGAATATGCTAGTTAGACCCAATTCTGCTATTTCGCAATCTCATTCTATGGGCCTAAAAGAGTTTTAATGCAATTACTGTCCAGCAAATTCAAAAATAAGAAAAAAGTAGAAATTGCAAAAATTCTTTTTAAAGGCCAAAACATATTTTCAAAGTAGTTTGAATAAATTTTTTTCACTTTTATCATGGTCACGGATTTATCGGATTAATACAGCATGAATTAATATTAAAATAATTTCATGGAATATTTCATAAAATAATACCTTGAAAAAATTTCAAAAGAACTTCGAAAGATAAAGAGATTATTTTGAATATAATTTATGAAATCATATTTTATAATCATAAATAAAATTTTGTTTTATTGAAACACAATTTTATTTTCGTATTTATATGATTGTAAAATATGCAAATAATTCAAAAATATATTCAAATGAAATTGCAATATATTTTATAAATCGGTTCCTGTTGAAAAAAATCATGTAATTTTACCACATGGTCTAATGACATGGCTTTACCATGTGGTTTTTTTTTAACTACATGGTTCCATTCGAGTATATAATTCTAAAATTATATACCTTATATGAATAAAATTGAATGTAATTTCCTTTATGAAAAAACCATATAGTTTGACAACATCGTTTTTTTTAACCAATTACAATATATTTTATTCATATAAAGTATACAATTCTAGAATTACCCATATAGAAATCATTTTTTGTGAGAAATTGTGTAAAAATGTGAATAACTGTTAATAATTGTAATAAACTATCGCCATTGAGACATTAATAACAATCAATTGCAGTTAATGATAGTTAATAATAGTTATAAACGCTAAATAACAATTATTAACTGAAAGTAATGATTATTAATAGCTATTTATAATTATTTTATGTCCTCGTAGGCCGTATTCGTGTCAGTATGTAAAGAGCATGCTAAATTTGTATTGGCATCCCATATGTCTCAGACGCGCTCCACGACTTATTGCAAGAATTATATGTCTTCCTGAGACATATTGAGACTCAATATGTCTCAGGAGAAATCAATATGGCATCACCGATCCTACTATGTTTCGTTCAATATGTCAAAGAGCAATCATATTGAACGTAGGTTAGTGAAAAAAAAATGACTCGCGCTTCGACAGCAGCTATACTCATTACAAAATGTCAATCTAAGAAACAAAAGAAAAAAATCAATAGAACTAAAATTTAATTTTAAAAGTATTGAAAAAAAGATTAATATTTTGAACTAATAAGTTATATTTTCTCATACGGCCTACTTCGGACATAAAATCATCTATGTCCTTTGGCCGTTTATTCAGGTGGAATCTGAATCTCGAACAATGTTTGCCGCTTGAGCAGAAATCTACCTCGGGCGCGCTTCGCGCGCCCTCGGCAATTTCAGCTCAAGCGACAAACATTGTCCTCGATTCATATTCCACCTGAATACGGCCAAAGGACATATATAACTAATATACATATTTATACACATTTATTAACAGTTACTCACATTTTCCAAAATTTTAGAATTGGTGAATAATTTATTATTATTTATACTTGTTTATAGTTATTTATTTGCAATAAGTTACAGTGAATTATAGTTATTAACAGTTTTTCACATTTACAAAATTTTTCACATGTATGTATAAAAAAATCGATTATACATGTGAAAATTTTTGAAAATATTAAAAAATGTTAATAACTGTTAATAAATGTGGACGAATGTGAAAAATAGTGAATATTTATAAATAACTATAAATAACAGTAAATTATTATTATTTACAGTTAATCATTATTATTATCTGTTCGTAACAATTATTAACTGTTATCAACTGTTATTAACTATTAAATGTCTCAAATGGGGTAGTTTATTATAGTTATTAACAGTTACTCACATTTTTTCACATTTGTACACAGTTATTAATAGTTATTAACAGGAATTATTTCCATATGAGTATATACTCGAATAGAATTCTCATTCTAATTTATTTTTATTCTCATAATATATCATTAAAAAATTTCAGAAAGAAGACCACTAAGTTAAAATAATCACATGGTTTTACCATATGGTAAAACTATATGGTTTTTTTTAACAGGGGGCTCATTTTGTTTTCATTAAAAATTATTAAAGAAATTATCACAAATAAAAACATTTATAATTGATTATTTTACAAGAGTATACGAAAAGATTTCATGAAATATTGCGTAAAAGCTTTTTTGAAAAACTTCAAAATGATTTTGTAGAAGATTTCTTCAGCTAATCCTGAAAGTCTTTCAAAATGATGCTGTGATAACAGTTTTGAAAAAATTTCTAAAATGTTTCGTATCTTCTTTCAATAAGCTCGTTCAAAATCGTTTCAGTAAGAATTAATAACTTGAAGTGCAAGGTTTTTTTTTATAAAAGTTATTACGTAAATTATCACAAAAAGATTTCGAAATTGTTTCATGTAATATTTCCCTAAAATATTTCATAAAAACTTATAGAAAAATTTTAAAAATATTTCGGAAAAGAATTCCTTAGATAATCATGGAAATCTTTTTGAATAATTCTATGATTGGAATCATGGAAAGATTTCTGTAATGATTTTTGTTTTCTTTTAAAAAGTTCATTCAAAATCTATTCAGCAGAAATTCATGCAATAACTTTTATTTTTATTATATTAACTATTAGATGAATTATTACAAAAAGATTAAAGATATATTGTTCTAATATTATATCGAGAAAATCGCAAACTTGAAACACATTTAACTTTTGAAGCTATGCTCCTTATGCGACGTTACGGCAGGGGCACTAAATGTATAAAAATCGACAGTCCCAATGTCACCCACCATGTATGTACGAATATGGCAGAGGTTGCCATCATTGCTATCAACATACACACACTTATATTCTTTTTTCTCTTTCTTTCTTATATTCTCTCTCATTCCGCTTAAAAATATACGTGTTTATGTAGTCGTACCGGGTATTCGGTGTTTTATGTGCAAAACTAGTTAAATGGGTGTGGAGGTTACATACATTTCAATTCGTAACACAACTATATTCAGTTAAATATACTTCACATGAAAAAATATAGATAATTCCATACCTCACATGGTGACGTATGAATTCATCTATACCCCACACAGCACAAAAGATATCATTGGAATATTCCGAAATATTACAATGGAATATTTCATTAAAAAATGTATGGAAGCTTTATGGAAGAAAACAGAAATATTTCTAGAATATTGCAAAGGAAACTTTCTACGAAGAACCCCTGGAAGCCTCACGTAAACCTTCCAAGGAAGATTCCGTTGAAAGATTGATGAATCGTTGCACCGAAAGATTTCATGGAAGCTTTATAGAAGACTCCGTTTTCCTTTCGGGGAAATGTTGGGAATTTTCACTGGAATATTCCGACATAAGTCACCTGAAAGCTTCCGTAAACCTTCCAAAGAAGATTCCGTTGAAAGATTGATGAATCATTGCACCAAAAGATTTCATGGAAACTTTATAGAAGACTTCGTTTTCCTTTCGGGGAAATGTTGGGACGTTTCAATGCAATATTCCGACTTAAGTCTCCTGGAAGATTCCGTAAACCTTCCAAGGAAGATTCTGTTGGAAGATTGATGAATAATTGAACCGAAAGATTTCATGGAAGCTTGAATGGAAAACTCCGTTTACCTTTCAGCGAAATATTGGAAATGGTCATTGGAACATTTCAGTGGAAGACTCCTGAAAGCTTCCGTAAACCTTCCAAGAAAGATTCCGTTGGAAGATTGATGAATCATTGCACCGTAAGATTTCATGGAAGCTTAAATGGAAGACTTCGTTTAGCTTTTAACGAAATATTAGAAATTGTCATTGAAACATTCCAGTGGAAGGCTCCTGTAAGCTTCCGTAAACCTTCCAAGAAAGATTCCGTTGGAATATTGATGAATAATTGCACCGTAAGATTTCATGGAAGCTTAAATGGAATACTTCGTTTAGCTTTTAACGAAATATTATAAATTGTCAGTGAAACATTCCAGTAGAAGGCTCCTGAAAGCTTCCGTAAATCTTCCAAGAAAGATTTCGTTGGAATATTGATGAATCATTGCACCGATAGATTTCATAGAAGCTTTAAAGAAGACTCCGTTTTCCTTTCGGAGAAATGTTGGGAATTTTCACGGGAATATTCCGACTTAAGTCTCCTGGTAGATTCCGTAAACCTTCCAAGGAAGATCCCGTTGGTAGATTGATGAATCATTGCACCGAAAGATTTCATGGAAGCATTATAGAAGACTCCGTTTTCCTTTCGGAAAAATGTTGGAAATTTTCACTGGAATATTCCGATTTAAGTCTCCTGGAAGATTCTGTAAACTTTCCAAGGAAGATTCCATTGGAAGATTGATAAATCATTGCACCGAAAGATTTCATGGAAGCTTGAATGAGAGACTTTGTTTACCTTTCAGCAAAATATTAAGAATTGTCATTAAGAGCATGACGAAGCTGTCCGCCTTCTAATAATATTTCCAATCTTAACTTATGAATAAACGATGCGTTTAATCGAGTTTCTTTGCTACGAAGAAAAAATTTGTAAGATTAAACTCTAATGCGGACAACTAAAGAAATCCACCAAAATATAATACATACAAAGTTATAATAAAAACTTTCAATATGTCGTATTTTAAGGTTAGGTTTGTCGAGTTTGATATCTAATTTCCAATCAAAGCTCATAAAAAAATAACAAGTCCAAATGATTTTTTATTTTAACAACAATTATTGTATAAATATAGCTTTAGTGCGGACAAGCCATTATATTTGTTTAATTTAAGAATTTAAAAAGATATTGATAAAATAAAAAAAGCAAAACTTGATTGCTGCAGCTCTGACATGCCGTTAAAACATCCCAGTGGATGACTCCTGAAAGCTTTCGTAAACCTTCCAAGGAAGATTCCGTTGGAAGATTGATGAATCATTGCACCGAAAGATTTCATGGGAGCTTGAATGGAAAACTCCGTTTACCTTTCAGCAAAATATTGGAAATTGTCATTGAAACATTTCAGTGGAAGACTCCTGAAAGCTTTCGTAAACCTTCCAAGGAAGATTCCGTTGAAAGATTGATGAATCATTGCACCGAAAGATTTCATGGAAGCTTGAATGGAAGACTTCGTTTACCTTTCAGCGAAATATTGGAAATTGTCATTGAAACATTGCGAGTGTTTGTCAACCGCATTCACGATCACATGATAATATAATCAAGTAGCCACCTGCTAGCAAGATGAAAGAATTGCTGCGCACGCAAGATGACTACAAATATTTAAACAATATTTCTCCAATATTTTACTGTTATATTTATAAATTTTTTGAAATACTCCATGAAATATTTCTGGAATATCACAGAAATATTTCATGAAATATTTCTTGAAAAATTTGCGCATTATTGATTTAAAATATTTTAAGAAATGGTGCAGTAATATTTCTTCAATATTTGAGTGTTATGTTCGAACATTTTTTCAAATACTTTATAAAATATTTTTTAAATATAACAGGAATATTTCATGACATGTTTCTTGAAAGATTTGAGAAATATTCATTTAGAACATTTCAAGAGATAATGTAACAAATTACTTGAATATTTCAGTGTCGGATTCAAAACTTTTTTGAAATAAAACATGAAATGTTTCAGCAACATTACAGAAATATTTCAATGGATTATTTAATATTCATAAATTGAAATATTTCAAAGAAATATTAGTTCATCACTTATTTAATATTTCACTGAAATATTTCATGAATAATTTAAGGAAGCTTTCAGTAAGCTTCCAATGAGGTATTTTATGAAAAATTTACAGAAGCTTCCAGTAAGCTTCCACTGAAATATTTCATGAATAATTTACGGAAGCTTCCAGTATGTTTCCACTGGAATATTTCATGAAACATTTACGGAAGCTTCTGGCAACCTTACAATGAAGTATTTCATGAAAAACTTACGGAGGCTACCAGTAAGCTTTCACTGTAATATTTCATTAATAATTTACGGAGGCTTCCAGTAAGCTTCCACTGAAATATTTCATTAATAATTTACGGAGGCTTTCAGTAAGCTTCCACTGAAATATTCCATAAAAAGTTTACGGAAGCTTCCAGTAAACTTTCGCTGAAATATTTCATGAACGACTTGCGGAAGACTCCTGATCGAGGACGTATCCATCTTCCGGGAACTTTTTACTGGAATCTTCCTGGAAGCTTCCAATGTTTTTTCTGCAGTGAATTAAATCTTCCACGTTTTCTTCTAGGAAGCTTCCGGTAATATTCCACTAAAATATTCAACGAAATACTTACCAAAGCTTCCTGGAAGCTTTCACTAAAATATTTCAGAAATGATGTACGGAAGCTTCGAGTAAGCTTTCACTGAAATATTCCATGAAAGATTTACGGAGGCTTCCAGTAAGTTTTTACTGAAATGCTTCATGAATAATTTACGGAAGCTTCCAGTAAGCTTCCACTGAAATATTCCATGAAGGACTTACGGAGGCTTCAAGTGAGCTTTCACTGAAATATTCCATAAAAGACTTACGGAAGACTCCTGATCGAGGACATATCCATCTTCCGGGAAGTTTACATGCTGTGTGTCACACTGTAAGGTAGTAATTAGCTATGAAGCGATCGTCGAAGTCGTAAAATTGGTTAGTTTAATCGACGTGTTTTGTTTTTTCTTTTGACATTTTGTTCTTTAATAAATTTAAAAAATATAAGAAAAATAAATAAATTGATTTATTTAAAAAAAAAATTAGTGAGAATAATGAAAACAATTAGTACAAATAACAAAAAAATAATTATTATAGTGAAAGTGAGACAGTGAAGAAAAAACATTAAATATAAAATGTGCGTGATATGCGTGGTCAGCTTGTCAAATTTGTGACACATCAATGACGGTTCCGCAGACGATCCACGTCTACACTGTTACCACACGTTTATTCAAATTCAAATCAAAAGAAAGAAGGATTGCGAATTTGCACATTTATAATTTTATAGTCCCTCATACTTGCTGCAACGACATAAAATCATCTACGCCATTTGGGAGTAAGAAGGATGAATACGGGGCGAATTTGTTGCTCGAACAGCAGTCAATCTCGGACGCGCTTTGCGCGCCCTCAGCTGTCTACTGTTTTTGCAACAAACTCGCCCCGTATTCATCCTCTTTACTCCCAAATGGCGTATATAACTAATACACACGAGTAGATGTGCGTGTTGACTATACTACGATTGATGCTTGTAGTGTATATACAGAAAAATTTTTAAGAAAGTATCTATATATACTAGAACGTTAAAGGTAAACATAAAGCGGGTACTGTTTCTCTTCTTCTAAATATGTTTTCATGTTAACGAGGTTTCCCTATACCCTCTCACTTGCATCTATTAATTTCTTACTCAGTTGAAAAAATATAATTCTAATAAAAAAAATATTTACTGTCCCTAGTCTTCTTACATATCTTCATTTTTTAAGAGCAGGCCAAACTATCTGTCTTTGTCTAATAGAGTTTTTCATCATTTATATAAGCACCATCCGTTGTAGCATGAAAAGAATAGTAGCCCTCGCTAGATATTAGTATAATAAATAAATTTTGTAATAACAATAAAATTATTTTATTGCGTAGTTTTTTAATAATATGAGACCTACGAACAAACTAAAATATAACCTATTTTTTGTATTAAATATTCGTATTAAATATAACCTATTATTTATATATATATATATATATATATATATAGAGTAAAATTTTGAGGAAAGTATCCATATAATATTAGAACGTTAAAAGAAAACACAAAGCGGGTACCCTTTCTCTTTCATGTTAACGAGGTTTCGTTATACCTTCTCACTTGCACTCCCGCTGCATATAATATCTGTCTGTATTTCTTTGGTTACTTTGTTTACAATCGTAATTATGTGTACCTAAATATATTTTTTTAATAATTTATGTTACTTATTAATTGATATTAATCGATAGTAAAAAAATTAATAAATAAAAAAAATCTAATAAACAGATTTATTAATTAATAAATTAATTATTTTTTTAAATACATAATACATCGAATTAAAAATAACAAGTTTTTATTAAGAAAATAATTATAGTTTTTTCAAATATCACACTTCCTAGTTCATATGGGTGGGACAAAAGTACCGGAGCGGCGAAATAACTCTGCGGGATTGTATTTTAGGAGAAAAAGCTTAAAACAAAAGATAGAGGATATTTTCTTGGCTGTTCGACGGTGATAATGACCATGACCTTGATCATAACCTTGAATGAAATTTCAAGTTCAAGTTAATTTCTTTAAATAAGAACCCATAATTTTTACATCAGAAATGAAAAGAGCGAAAAATTTTACGTAAATACATATCCGGACGTAAAATTTTCTGCTCTTTTCATTTCTGATGTGAAAATTATGGGTTCCCATTTAAAGAAATTAACTTGACCTTGAAATGACATTCAAGATTATGGTCAAGGTCATGGTCATTATCACCGTCGAATAGCCAAGAAAATATTCTCTATCTTTTGTTTTAAGCTTTTTCTCCTAAAATACAATCCCGCAGAGTTATTTCGCCGTTCTGGTACTTTTGGCCCACCCTGTATATATATAGTGCAAGCATAGCTTCTGTCGGCCAGTCCCACGACTGCCACTCCTGTTTTTTTTTTGGTAGGTCTCATATTATTCAAAAACTACGCAATAAAATAATTTGATTGTTATTACAAAATTTACTTATCATATTAATATCTAGCGGGGGCTACTATTTTTTTCATGCTACAACGGATGGTGTTTATCTAAATGATGAAAAACGCTAATAGACAAAGACAGATAGTTCGGCCCCCTGTTAAATAGTTATAAGTAATTGAAGAAAGTTAAAAAATTCCTCGAATTTGAAAACTATTTAATACGGTAAAAAAATAGAGAAAAATGACTGAATAAAATTTTACAGCATAAAACAAAATTGGTATTTTATCTTTACTTCAATTTCTTTTTTATTATTTTATTCTATGTTTCTATTTGAAAAATTATTTTTTCACGAAAAATTTTCCGGAAATTTTGGTACTGTACATTTCTGTAAATTTTATTTGAGAAACTAGAAAGTTTTACTGCTTCATTTTTTTATCAATGAATCTTTATAAGTTACGCATAAACATTTCTTTCTTAATTTTTTAATAATTAATATTAATGATGTTTTAAGAAGCTAACGGCCTTTCTACCAGGAAGTTAAACAAATTACAATCAACTTTTTCTCCTCAACGTTTCGGACATTTATTGAGATACCTGTCCCTCATCAGGATCAAAATTATTATAGTCAGTAGTAATCACTACATTTCGTCAATGACGAATTGTAATTTGTTTAACTTCCTGGTAGAAAGGCCGTTAGCTTTTTAAAACATCATTTAATATTATCTACCATTGGCATCTAAAAAGATTAATTAATATTAATAAACTATACTATTAATATATTTTTAAATACATAATACATTGAATGAAAAATAATAAGTTTTCATTAAAAAATTAATTATAATTTTTGCAAAAGTCACACTTCCTAGTTTCTATATATATACTGGAAGCATAGCTTCTGTCGGCCAGTCTCCATGATTGTCACTCCTGTTTTCTTAATGCCAAAATAATTTACCTTTCAAAGTTCCTTTAAAATTATTTCAACATATTATTTAATTAAATTATTTCATGGAATTCATGCTTTGTGAGTTTGAATATACTTTGAATATAAAATATTTTCGCGAGATTCACTTATAAATTGGAAGAAGAGCACTAAACCAATTAATGAAAATAAATTAATTAAATAAAAAAATATATTAAAGAATACATTTATTAGTAAATTATCTACTTAAAAATAAAATTATAATATGAAAAGTAAAAATTAGAGGAAACGATAAGTATTTACCAGTTTTATCCCACACAACATGAATAATAATTTCAAGCAATATTTCATAAAACAACTTATTGAAAAAATTAAAAAAGAACTTTAATTTATAATTCATCCGCTTGATAGCGCTTGTTAATTTTACTTTTTTCTTGCCTCACTCCCGCAAGAGCTTAGAGAATTTTCAGTATGATATATAAGGAAAATAAGAATCTAAAACGGCAACTAATTTGTTATGTTTGAGATATCTCTGTTGAAATAATTGCGCTTCTGACAACTACATAAAACATAGTAAGAGGAGGTCATATATCTCCATCCTTTTTTAATCATAGAATAAATTTTTTTTTCAACTAATAAATTTAGCAAAAAATAAAGAGAGAGCCGCATTTCGTATGACAAAAAGCAAAATTTTCTTCTGATGAGAAAGAATTAATTTTATTATTTAAGAAAACCTTGAAAAACCAAATAGTTACCCAAATTTTTATGTTTTAAGTTTTTCAAGGTTTTCTTGAAAACAAAGCGATAAAATCAATTCTTTCTCACCAAAGAAAATATTACTTTTTTTGATACAAGATGCGGTTTTCTCTTTTTTTTTTTTTTACTTCAATGATTGGTTTTTGTAAGAAATTAATTTTTATCAGAAAAGGACAGATATATTCGACCTGTTCATAATGTTTAAATGTTATCATAAACATCATTTGTAAGCATATAAATAGTTTGAAATTATATACATTTGAATCGAGACTATATATCTCATTCTGATTGGTTAATTCAAATACTATCAATTAAATACTTTTGTTAGATCAAACTGTGACAAAAATTCGGTACAGTCAGTGTTAACGAGGGTAATGAACGATCAGCACTCTGAAGTTAAAGTGTAATATAAATGTATTAAAATATCAAGAGTTTTGTTTTATTTTAAACTTTTCCTTTTACATTTAGAAATAGAAATAGTCATTTTAATTCACATTATTAAAATAAATAAATATATCATTCTATTAATCATTATATTTATATATTATTTCTAAATTAATTCTCAAATAATAAATGAAGAAATAAAATTTCTACAGAATTGTTGGATGTAATAATGTTTGTGTGCACAGCACCTCCAAATTCAATTGCAGATGAAATAAACTTTATTTATTAAACAGTTAATACGCTGAACTAATTATAATACAAAAAGGTTAATTGTGTATACAATACAAAAATAAGCAATCTCTTGAGGAAGTCTGTGTGCGTGAAGTGCCGTCCAGAGAAGGAATGAGATAGGGACCACAAAGTCGAGTCGCAACTTGTAGACTCAACCGGTAGAAAGAGAGAGACGGGCTGCGCGCGGCATTACTGAGTGGCGCTCCCATGAGCCCTTGCGGTTAATTGTTGGAGCTATCTTCAACACTCCCTCTCTCCAACAATTCCATCGGCTTTCTTGGTTTCTCCAATTTATTCTCTGTATTACTATCTGAAAAATAAAAACTATACTTTTTCAACTTCTGGATGTGTATCTATCCACTTACGTGCATAGTATCCTATATTAGTGAACTTCATCAATAAACTAAGTTACTTAGTTTATGATTTGTGTATCATCTGAATAGAACTTTGAACATTCTGTTTTTAGTTTATCTCAGTTTTTAAAATCCTATTGCGAAGGTATTTGTGTTTCTCTGTAGGCAGAGGTTTAGTCATAATATCAGCTTCATTCTCATTAGTCGAAATCCATCTAACAATAACTTTTCCTTCGATGGAGCACTGCTTGATAATAGTCTCCATGGGTTGTTGCCATGTGACTTTTGCTTCCAGTGTGTTCTCTGAATTCTAGATTAGCTTTGATGGTTAATACATCGTCATCAAAATTCTTCAGTTTGTGACTGCCATCCATTTGGGTACAGTCACCAGCTGACTTGTTGTCACACCATATGGTTACAGGGTACAAAGTCTTCCCAATGATGTCTCTTGTTGCTTTATCAATAGAAACCAGTTCCTGATAGGCGTCGCTCTTAGCTAGATACTCTGCTTGGCATGAAGATAGCGTCACGTACTTCTGTTTTTGACTTCTCCATGAGATTGGGTCATCAAATAGTTTTATGATGTATCCTCCTGTGGACGAGAAGTCATGCCAGTCTCTGAAACTTGCATCTGTCATGGCTTGTAATGAATTGCCATTTCCAGTATAGGTGAGTCCTAAATCAGTTGTTCCTCTAAGGTATCGAAGTATCCTTTTGACGTCTTTCCAGTCCTCTTCTGTAGCTTGTGTTTGTCTTCTGGATAGATAATTGACAGCATACGCTATGTCCGATTTTGTTGTGCCAGCCAAGTACAGTAGGCTCCCTATGGCTTCTCTGAATGGAATTTTCTTTTCAATTCTCCTTTCTTCTGATGTATTATCACCAGGTTGTTTGTGTTCTCTGTTCCTGACCTGTCTGGTGATCATAGGTGTTGATTGAGATTTGCACTCTTTCATGTTAAACCGCTCTAACACCTTTTCAGTGTAATCCTTTTGGTTTAACTTCAGTGTTTGGTTTAAACGATCTCTTGAGATGCTCATTCCTAAGAAACATCTGGGTTCACCTAAATCTTTCATTCTGAACACAGAACTTAAGTTAGTTTTGATCTCTTGCATTTTAATTCGGTTGTTTCCAGCCAAAATTATGTAGTATTATGTAGTAGTATTATGAAGACCACTTGTCCATCTTTTCTCCAAGTGAAGAGACAAGGTTCGTTGACATCCTTTTCCAGTCCCAGTTTCTGAGCTTCTTCTGGAAATCTTTTGTTCCATCTTTTTGAACTTACTTTTGGTCCATATAGGGACTTGTGTACTTTACATACTTTGGTGCGTTTAGTCGCATCATCACATTTGAGTCCATCTAGAATTCTCATGTAAATGTCTCCTTCCACGGTTCCATGTAGAAATGCTGGTTTGACGTCTAGCTGTGTAGCTTTCAAGTCGTATTTGTTGATGATACGTATGGCTGATCTAATCAAAGACATTCTTGACACTGGAGCATGTGTCTCACTCCGGCTGTATTCTGTTTTGTCCTTGAATCTTCTGACGACTAACCTAGCTTTATAGCTGGTTTTGCCCGTCACATCAATTTTCTTCTTGAATACCCATCTGGAATCTATTATATTTACTCTGTTTCCTTCTGAAGTTTTATCTGGTATGTCAACTATTTCCCAGACTTCATTTTCTTTTATTACACGCAGTTCTTCTTCCACTGCGCTCTGCCACTCATTTCTTTCTATTGATGACATAGCCTCCTGTAGTCCTTTGGGTCTTTGTTGACTTCAGCGAGTATAGCATGGTATGATTCACCATCTATTGGCTTGTCTCGTTGTACTTCTCGTGCTCTCACGTTGAGCTTCCAGTTGGTTTTGGCTACCCTTTCAGGTTGCTTAGCTTTCTTTTCCACTGGTTCATGTTCGTTTTCTTTCACATCTGAAATTTCAACCTTTTCAAAGTCCTGCGGTGTTCGATTGAACACATCTTTATATAATAATTTCTCATCAAATCTGACATTTCTGGAATTAATAAGCTTCCTTGTTCCAGAATGCCATAAGATATAGCCTGTTGTGGTATATCCTACCATAACAGCTTAGACTGCTCTTTCTGAAAATTTTGATTTTGTGTTTGGAATTTTAGCATACGCTATATATCCAAATCTTCTGATTTTGTCCTCGTGGTGTTTAGAATTCGGCAGAATTACGTCAAGTGGAGTTTTTAGTTTTAAGGAACGATGCGGTGACCTGTTGTATATTTGTACTACTGCTTCTGAGGCTAAGATCCACATACTGCCAGGTAGACCTGAGTCGATCATCATGGTACGTATTTTGTTTTTGATCGTCTTGTTGAACCTTTCTGCTGTTCCGTTGTGTTGAGGTGTATGTGGTGGTCCAAAATTGTTTTCAATATTTTCCTTCGTCATTACTTCTGAAAATTTGCCTCCAGTAAATTCTGTGCCGTTACCTGCTCTAATATAGCATACTTTCGCATCTTTTTTTTTAATAAGTTTCTCATAGTTTTGAGAAATCTTTGTAGGCACTCTCCTGTCTCGTTCTTGTTTAATAGAGTAGGCCTTGGCAAATCTGGTGTAGTCGTCTATAAATACCACTATAAACTTGTTTTCTCCAGGGTAAGATAGTGGTTTTATAGGACCCATAACATCTGTATGTATTAATTCAAGACGTGGTTGCTCTGTCTCTTGTTTCTGAGAAAGGGAGACTTTCCATTTTCCCCAGTATACAAGATTCACAGTCTGATATGTTATCTCTGAATTTTATCTTTTTTTAAACAGTCAGTTGACTTTTGTAAGTATTTTAAATAACCTAGGAACATATGTCCTAGTCTTACATGCCATAGCATGCCTTCATCTAATTCACTGCTCTTAACTTTTGGGTTTTCATTAGACTTTAATAGATCGTCTAATATTTGTGAGTCGGATATCTTGTATAAGTCTATAGTTTTTCTTTTTAGAAATACTTCTGAATTTATTTCCTGTGTTTCTTCATTCTCGTGGACTTCATTCTCTCCATTCTCCCTCCCAATCTCAGCCGGGACTAGACCAACATCTGCAAATTTCCTCAGTGAAATTAGATTGTGTGAAAATTCTGAAGCTGCTAACACGTTAGTTAGCTTAAATACATCTGAATCATTTTTATTAGAAATTAGTATAAGATCACCTTCTCCGTCTATGGTAATATCAGCTGTTTTATTCTTATTTGCACTTTTTATGATTCTTCCTGAGCCTTTTTTAAAGTTACTCAGAATCAGGCTTTTCTTTACTATGTGTTCTGTCGCTCCTGAATCTGCTAGAAATGTTATTTTTTGGTTATTAGTGTTAGTTTTGTTGTTATTTCCTGTCAATAAAACTTTAGCAGTTTTCTTTTTCTGTAGCCTTTCTGGAGCGGTGTCATTTTTGGTATTTTTGAAAACCTTACTTCTGAATTTATTAGAGTTTTCTTTCCTACTCTTTTTATTGGTGTTATTTCTATTACCATCTTGTTTATTGTTGTGGTGATTACTCTGTACATATTCCCCTTTGGATGATTTAGCACTCGAACCTGATGTACTGCTTCCCTCCTGAGAACACTCTGTACCTCTGTGGTTAGTCACCATGTTCACTCACACATACATAACACTATTAAACACACAAAACTGTATGGCACCAACACTATGGATATAGTTATTCTTATATTCATATATATGTAGTCAATATAGGCATACCGAACGCAAGTACTTCTGTATTTCTACATTTAAAGAGGTTATTTCATTCGAGAAAGGTTCAACACTAGCCACTCAAACGCAGATATACGCGCCCTCTGAAATTTGTATCTCTCGCGTGAATTGAAAAAGAGTCCTTCAAGCAAGCGGCATTTATTTCCAGGTAGATTACAAAGTCGAGTCGCAATTTGTAGACTCAACCGGTAGAAAGAGAGAGACGGGCTGCGCGCGGCATTACTGAGTGGTGCTCCCATGAGCCCTTGCGGCTAATTGTTGGAGCTATCTTCAACAAGAATTCTTTCAAAAAAAGATCTATGGAGGATTTGGTAATAATACGATATCCGTGGTATCTTTCTTTTGGAAATAATTCCTGGTATAAAATCAACGATATTTTATCAGCAAAGTGTTAATCAAATGAAACAAAATTAGCTGATATTTACTCATTGACAATGTATTATTTATTAAAACATGATTATTATCTTAAGAGTAGACAGCTTGATATTAATATGTTAGCCGTAACATATTATTATTGTTGAGTTATTGTCAATATATTGTTTTTAACTAGAATATATAGGTTAATGCTAGTTGAAAACTAGGGAAGATTTCTACCAAGGATACAATGAAATTTTTGATATATGATTTATATTATTATTACAGAATTTTTTTGATGAAAGATTTTTCAAAGGATTTATCAACTTTTTTTCAATTTTTTTTTCATAAGATTATGTAATAATGTGGAATTTTTCTTTGAGAAATAATACAATGAAATATTTCATGAATGATTCATATTATTATAGAATTTTTTCAATGAAACATTTTTCGAAGGATTCATAAATTTTTTTTGTGTTCTTTTATTGAAAGAATTTTGTAATGTACTGGGAATCATTTATGAAAGATTTTCTAGTATTATTTTCAAAAGAAAAATATCCTGGAAATAGTATTATTTGTTATTCTTGAACATAGTATCATTGATTGTAAGAATCCTTAAAATCGAATATTTTTTAATGATTTTAATTCTTTCATGTATTTTTTCAAAATCCTTTAAAAAATAATTCATACTGTGTGGGTAATACTCGGTAAACATGCACTGAATTTAATATTTAAATAATTAATTTATCGTGCATTAATATAAATCAATCAGAGCTCGACGTTACTCGATGTGGATGCTGTTCACATATCATGAAATATTTATGAAATATTCTTATGTCCAGGACGAAAAATCTTTTATGAAATATTTCAGAAATAATTCATAGAATAATTCATGAAAAATTTTACAAATATTTGAGAAATATTCATAAAATCTTTCATGTAATATTTCAGGAAATGATTTAGAAATATTTCAGGAATTATTTATTTTAAAACATTTCCTGAAATATTCTATGAATGATTTCTAACAATCTTTCAAAAATATTTCTTGAAATATTTTGAAAGATTTTTGACCCGGGCATCTGAATATTTTATAAATATTACATGCTCTACAGGACATCAATACATATCGAAATATGTATTGTCACAGTATTCTACCGTGTTTGAATCTTGCGCGCTTAGACAGTATAATATGACACGCGTTCAGTCATATATCTCGTCTAAGTTACGTGAAGAAATACGTAACTTGACGAGCAGCGTGCGAGAGAGAAGGAAGCCAGCCACGAGGCGTTGCAGACATTTTGTAAAGTCAACGTGTGCACACACTTGTGCTTCGCCTGTTAAAGCAATTTATAGTGCTGTTTCTCGCTGGGAATTGAAATTAATTAGAAACGAGTGCACCTATGTGGAGAAAAAGCCATCACTGTTGTAAGAGAAACAGGAGTTTTTAACCGCGCTTCTCTCAAGAGCTTTTCCCTTTGCTGGTCGATAGGATTCGGTTTTGGCTGCCATCGGCGTGCTTCGACGATCAGGCATCACATCGAGTTAGCAGTGCATTGGCCAACGCTTAAGCTTATTTGTCGTTTGTACAAAGGAAGCTTTCACGCGTTATTGTAAGCAGTTCGTACATTTCGCTAATTAAAAATTTTTTGCCTTGAACCGTAGAGCATATATACTATGGAGAAAGCATGCCGTGTTAAAAAGTGGTGGCAACTTTAGGTAGAGAGAAAGAAAATATTAAGTTACATCCTATCTCTCTCGCGTAACGTTCCCGTAAGCGCTGCACCATAGAGACAGTATGTAAGTATTTATTTACTCTCTCTCTCTCTCTCACATCATCATTAAAATAGCCACTTTTTTCCCATATAACATGCTGCTTCCATGTATATATGCTCGAAGCCTTGAACAAACTTGTTGCAAGTATAGAAATTACAAATGCGAGTTATTATTTACGCATAAGTTATTTCGACACTACTGCCATCTATTATTTGTGTACTCTCGCACGATCCGTCTGACTCACGTTTTATTCAGTTATATTACGACGCCTGTCCATGTAGGATATACTTTGTATCCTTTTTTGTACTAATAAATACTTATTCTAACAATAAAATCACTTCTATTCAATAAAAATTTTCTTGTTAAAGGCGCACGCGGCCGTTATTGCGCTATTGTAAAGAAAATTTAGCTTGCGTTGCGTCCTCCTTTATTGCTATCTCTTTCTATTAGATTTTATAATTTAATTAAGCTAATTCTTAAAAGTGCTAAATCCAATGTATTGAATTAACTTTTTACTGATCTTATTATATTCATTTTTTGTTCAATAAATTATCTTACTTTCCAATATAAAGCGTGCAAACAGTTACTTTATTTTGCATGAGTATATATAGTGTAACGTCCTCCTTCACTTACCCCTACGCCACCGAGATCCTTGTTATCAATATTATATTAAATATATGCAGAGCATTAGGTGGTTCAAGATTGCATAACCTAAACCCAGGACAATAAGGAGAACTGTACTGGTGGCATCACGTCTCTCGATCAGGTAAGAGAGAGAGACGAAGTAAGTAAAACTAGCGACAAGTATATTAAACAGAGAGATTTCTATCGCATATCAATGAGCAATAACTAGAATAATTTTGAATAGTTTTAAATGATATACTAGCAAATTCATTGCTCACATAAATTCATTGTGTTTGTATGTTTTTGTACGTGTTTGTACGTGCCTATTCGTGTATATACGAAATTATACGTGTTTGTACGTGTTTTTACGAGTTCGTACGTGTCTATACGTGTTTGCACATGTTGGTACGTGTTTCAACGTGATCGTACGTGATTGTATGGGTTTGTACGTTTTTGTACGTGTTTTGGCGTGTTTGTACGTGTTTTGGCGTGTTTGTACGCGTGTGTACGTGTTTGTAGGTGTTTGTGTGTTTGTACTTATTTGCGTGTTTGTACGTGTTTACGTGTTTGTACGTGTCTGTATGTATATTTACGTGATTGTACGTATTTGTACCTAAATGCACGTATTCGTACGTGCTTTCACTTAAGTGTACGTGTATTTACGTGATTGTACGTATTTGTACGTAAATGAACGTATTCGTACGTGCTTTTACTTAAGTGTACGTGTTTGTACGTGTATTTACGTGATTGTACGTGTTTTTACGTGTGTATACGTTTTTTTTATAAGTAATTGTACGTGTGCATACGTATTTATACGCTATTAGACATGAATGTACGTGTATCTTTGTGTTTATACGAGTTTGTACGTGTTTATGCGTGTCTATACATGTTTGCACGTGTTGAAACGTGTTTACGTAATCGTACTTGTTTCTACGTGTGTCTACGTGCTTGTACGTCATTGTACATTAATGTACGTATTTGTACGTGTTTTAACGTGAGTAAACTTATTTGTACGTATTTGTACGTATTTGAACGCGTCCGTTCGTGTTTATACGAGTTCGTACGTGTTTGTACGTGTTTGTACATGTTAGTACGTGTCTATTCATGTTTCCATGTGTTGGTACGTGTTTGAACGTAATAATACGTGTTTGTAGAAGTTTTTATGTGTTTCTACACGTGTGTGTATGTTTTTAAGTGTTTGTACGTGTGTGTACGTTTCTGCACATGTGTGTACGTATTGGTACGTGTGTGTACGTGTGTGTACGTGTTTCTACGTGAATGTACGTATTTTTACGTGTTTTTACGTTAGTATACGAGTTTGCACTTGTATGTAAGTGTTTGTACGTGTTTGTGCGCGTCCGCAGGTGTTTGTACGTGTCTGTATGTGTATTTTCGTAATTTTACGTGTTTGAACGTGTGTGTACGTATTTGTACGTGTGCGTACGTATTTTTACATTCAAAACGTTATTCTCATTCATTTTTCAACCCTCACTTGATTTTAATTTTTTAAAAACATTGTTTTAATTTTTTAAACTTGAACTTACTTTTTTGTAAACGATATACTCCAAAAAAATAAATTGCTTGGAAAAACCTAAATTTTTCAGATTCCGTATTTAGAATTATTCATTTAATCCATCCAAAGTTGGTAGCATCGCGTAAAGATGGCACTTTTTGGATTAAAAAATAACTCCCCACTTTTTTGACTTAGCGCATGCGCAAAAAGACAAAACTAAATATTTCCAACGGGGTTGAAAAGGAAAAGCCAGACCTTTTATTTTCCATTTTAGATCACTTCGATTAGCTTATTTTTCGCTGAGATATGATCATCTGAAATTCGTCATTTTTCAGACCAAAAAAAGTGGTGCGATTTTTTTTGCCGAGTGTATTTACCATCATTTTACATTGCCAATTCTAATTGTATGAAGAAATTTAATTGAGCGACGTTAGGAGCGAGGTATTGTACGCTAGTATTTAATTAATATCAATTAAAAATTTTTTTAAATTTGGGTAGGTCTCAAAGTTGTTGCAACAAAACATACTTTAAGTATGCTTTGAGAGTGTTAAAATATTTATATAAAACCAAAGATTTAAAAGTAACTTATTATAATAATGTAAAGAAAGAAAAATTAGATTGTATGGTTGATTCCGATTACGCAGGTGATCACATTGATAAAAAATCCACAATAGGATTTGTCATTAGAGTATTTGGTAATGTAGCTTATTGGAAAATTCATAAACAAAAAACTGTAACAAAGAATTCAACTTTCGCTGAATACATTGTTATGTCGGAAGCAGTGACGAAAATGGCGTAATAGATATTGTTAAAATTGAAACTGATAAAAATATAGGGGATATATTAACCAAAGATCTATATAAAGACAAATTTGTTGAAAACAGACAAGCGTTGAAATCAATTTAAATAGTTATAAAAGCGTGTGAAAGCGAAATTGAATACGAAAAATAAAATAAAAGCTACAAATTTAAGGAGGCGTTTTGTAATATGTAATAACTGCGTCTTTCATTTGTAAGCATATCGCCATCCATCGGTAAATACGAAAACGACCATGCATACGATACAGGAAATCCGCTAAGAAAAAAAGGCTCTAGCTGATTAAGTAATGTCAGCTGAACAGAGTCTAGCAAGTACCATATAGCGATAAAGACGTGCTTTTTACAATCGTACATGTAAACTAAAGCTGAGCCATTTACAAAAAGATAGATTAACAATCACTGTATCAACTAGTACTACAGAGACACGTACAGTCGCGGGAGAGGAGACCTCTCGCACTGTAAACAGCGTAACAGATAACATTGATCTAACCAGGCAGACTAATCGTCCAGCAAACGCAAATAAAACTACAGATGTAGGTCACATAGTTCGACGCTGAAGTGTTACATTTTCAGGTGAACGAGGGCAAAGTATAAACCTTTCCCTAATAAAAGTAGAAGAGTGTCGAGCGCTGGCAATGTCTAATTCTTGTTTTGGTTTTAGTTTAGTTGAGTTCAGTTATATTTAGTTGCCGGCCTTGCGTACAGATATCTATGTATACCTCTGCAAGTCTAAGTTGCTAGATGGTACATCAGTGTTCTGTATACTGCTGAATGAATGAAATAAATTTATTTGAAATGCTAAGGTTAATCCTTTAGTGGGTTATTACGTTAGGCGCAATTGAAACATGAAACTTTAAAAGGTGGAAGAAAATATGCGGAGAAGAAAAATTATGCAGCATGGAGAATCGGATTCCGGACCTCGAGATCTCTAAGCAAGCGCTCTGGCTACTTAACTACGCCGCACACACTTTTTATGAATTCGTATCGCTCTCATGTATAGTCATGGTGAATCTAACATGCCAAAAAATGTATGAATGATTCTACTAAACATTTAACTTTTACAGTCTGCTACGATTCATCATAAATGCAAATAAATATTAAACTGAAAAAGATTTTACTTGTTCAACCTTCCATAGGTAACCATAAATTTAGGGACATGGAGGATATTGATAAATTCTTCGAATAATGTTACTTTTCCAAAAAAGTTACTAAAAGTATACCAATATTTAAATAAGTTACGAAACCTAAAATGTGATCGTACTCTAATTTTTACGAATCCCAAAATTTTTTTTTTCATTCAACGTAAAAAAATCATTTTTCTTTTATTAATTCATAGTTCTATATATTCATTTCACACAGGATACTCTAAAAAATCGAATGTCCATTATGCGTGTGCCAGAAAACCTTACTTTGTAGGAATACTTACAATATAGTCAGGTCTGTGAGTGATTCGTTACAAAAACAACGTTTTTGAGAAGCACACTCCAGAAAAGTTTAGGAAAGTTAAAAACTATGTTGTGATTTCGAAAAATAAAAATTTTATTTCAATTTCGAAAGTATTATAACTTTATTCATCACAAAAAGTGCACATTTTTGCTTTTATCATTTTTCTGTAGAATGCATGGTATTCGAAGAACAGTAATTTTTCGAAAAATGGTGATTTTTCATAAAAACAACTATAACATATTGAAAAGTGGGTTTCAAATGACAATAAAGTCTCATTTTAAAGCTTTTGCAATTTTCTTTCGGATAACTTTAAATTTTTAAGATATGCGCATCTCCAGTTAGAATATGAGCAGTCAAAATCGCACAAAAAATTTTGAAACATTTCACAATTTTAGACATGAATAGGAAAGATTGTACGAATTATAAAAAAATTTGTCAATAGCATTTTAAAAGAGCATTACAAAAACTTCCGTAATGAGAGGTATTAAAGTCTTTGAGAACGTATACTTTCTGAGATATGAGATTTTTAAAATTTTAATAATTTTTGATAGATGTGCTTAAGGTATCAGGCCAGAGTTTAAGCCTGAAAAAAAAACAATTTTAAATGTTATCATAATTTTTTTATTCTAATAATATTAATTAATAAAACTTGTTTTTACCTTTAATATTTATAAAATACAAGACTTTGACCCAAGAATAGTTTTGAAAAAGCTCAACTGATGCTTAAAATTCTTTAGATTAGTCGAAGAATGGAATTTTAAAATTTTGATACTTGCCGTAGACTTTCTCAGCTAATTTTTAATCAATTGACCTCAGAATTTTCAGAGATCTTCAGTTCATATATCTTCACAAAATAACAGTCTTAGTTAAAAAAAAGAATTTGAAAGTTTGGTTTTGAAATAATTGATAAAAATACATATTTTTGTTAATTTCACATCAATAATTAAATTCAACATTCACTTGAACTTATCTTATCGAAATTCCAGATCTGTTATTTTGTGAAGATATACAAACTGAAGATCTCTGGAAAATTTGAGGTCGATTGATTGAAAATTGGCTGAGAAAGTCTACGGTAAGTACCAAAATTTTAAAAATCCATTCTTCGACTAATCCAAAGAATTTTAATGTTAAAATCATGAGTATGAATCAAAAGCAATGTTTGTCGTTTGAGCTGAAGTTGCCAAAGGCGCGCGAAGGATCTCCCAGGTAGACTTCTGGTCAAACGGCAAACATTATTCGAGATTAAGATTTCACCTGCGTAAACGGCTAAAGGACATAGATGATTTTCTATCCAAAGTAGGCCATTTGCGGAACTATAACTTAATAGTTAGATATTAAAAAAAATGAATGTTTTTTTCTGTTGGAGTATATATTTTAGTGAGGATAAATAAGTACACGTAGACTGCTTTTATTTAATAAACTCTATATTTAATCTAATCAACGTCTATACAAATCGACCGGTCCGGTTGACGCACTAACTCGGAATGAATGATCGATGCGTCGGTCGATAACCCTAGCCACTAAAGGGTGGCAGCACTTAAGGGCATAAAAGCCTTTTCTTTACACTTCCTCCCTTTTACGTCCTTACACTAAATTACATTTGGTTTAATAATAATGATAAATAAAAAAATGAGATACTACAACGCAATCTAGAATAAACAAAATTATGAAAATACAAACAGAAATTAAATTAAATGATTCGATTTAACAAAAAATACAAATTTTTTTTTTTTTATTAAAAAATAAGCGTTGGCATCTTCATCATACTCTTCAGCCTGGTGTGTCCAGCTCTAGTTTGCCTCTAAGAATTATCTGGAATCAAAAACATTTAAACTATGAATTAAAATTATTAGATCACATATACACACTTATATTTATTTTTTACATACGTAAAATTATCTAAATATATATGTTTTAAAATATTATTTTCTCTCTAATATATTTGTGTGCCTCTAAAGGTAAGGGTTTTGTCATTATATCAGCTATATTTTCTTTGGTAGCAATCCATTCGACATTTATTTTATTTTCATCAACACACTGTTTGATAAAGTCTCCATGTGTTACTGCCATGTGTTTTCTAGAACCACTCTTTTCTCTCTCTAGTAAATCTCTGCTAATTTCCTCTAAATTGTCATCAAACATTTTCAGATTGTGGCTTCCATCTCTTTTGGTGCAATCACCCGCTGATTTGTTGTCGCACTATATTATCGTGGGAAAGAGAGTTTTTCCTATTACATATCTTATAGCTTTGTCGAGTGATATTAACTCTTGACAAGCATCACTCATGGTAAGATATTCAGCTTGGCAAGTGGAGAGTGTTACATATGATTATTTGTGGCTTCTCCAAGCTATTATATCTCCAAACAATTTTATTATATAACCTCCTGTGGATGCTGAATTTTGACAATCTCTAAAGCTTGCGTCTGTAAACGCTTCTAGGTTATCTGTTTTAGCTGTAAATCTTAGTCCTGAATTTCTAGTGCCTCTTAAGTATCTAAAAATTCGCTTTACATCTAGCCAGTCCTCTTCTGTTGTAGTTATTTTCTCGCCAAATAATTTACTGCGAATGCTATGTCTGAACGGGTAGCATTTGCCAAGTACATTAGGCTTCCAATAGCTTCTCTATATGGTACTTGCTTAGTTTCCATTGTTTTAATTTCGTTGTCTTCATCTTGGTCTTCGTTTAGTTTCCTTCTTTTGTTCCTGTTGTTGACTTGCCTTGTTACCATTGGTGTGCTCTTGGGATGGCTATCTTTCATGTCAAATCTCTCTAAAACATTTTCAATATAATTTGACTGATTTACAATAATACATCCTTTCTCTTTATTTCTTTCAATATTCATGCCTAGGAAGCTCTTAGGTTCGCCAAGATCTTTCATTTCAAAGGCTTTACTCAAGTGTTTTCTAATTTCCTCTAATTTTTCTTCACTGTTACTAGCCATTATTATGTCGTCTACATAGAGTACTAGAACTGCCATCTCACCTTCTTTTCTCCAGGTGTAAAGACATGGTTTATGCAGATCATTCTCTAAACCGAGTTTTTGAACTTCATCTGTGAATCTCTTATTCCATTTTTTAGGACTTATTTTTAAGCTCTATATGGTACAATGCTCTCTCTAATTTACAAACTTTTGATTGTTTGAATTGATCTGGTAAGTGATAATCTAGAAACTGGTGCATATGTCTCTTTTAAGTCATACTCATTCCTATCTTTGAAGCCTCTAATTACCAATCTGGCTTTATAACGTGTACATCCATTGATCTCTAGTTTCTTCTTAAAAACCCATTTCGAATCGATGATATTTAGATTTTTGACTCTAGTTTGTATATTTGTTCTATCTACAAGAATCCATACGTTGTTTGACATCAATGAGTCAAGTTCTTCTTTAACCCTTTGAGTCACAGTGGTACTGCCAGAGTACCACCTTTTTAAACCGCTGTCAAAAATGTTCTACTGCATATTTTGGTCTGAAATTTTTTAGTACAAAATTTCAGGTCAAAATATGCAGTAGAAAAAAGCATGACTCAAAGGGTTAATGGCGATTTTCCATTTTTATTTTTCTCTAGATATCATTGCTTCTTAATATATTACTGGTTCCTTTTGCAAAGTTGCAATGAGACAGTGTCCTAGTTCATTCTCTTCTACATTATCTCTAATTATTATTCTTTGAGATACGTCTTTGCTTTTACTAAAGCGTATGTCTCTTATCGGTTTGCTCGTGTATGCTGTACTTTTCTCTGATAACTCTAATTTTCTTTTTGTCTTACTCCTGGTATCTGGTCCTTGACTTTTCTCTTATTTAAGCGATTGATTTTGTTTAATCTCTCCATTTATTTGTTTTCTTGGTCTCCCTCTTTTCTTTGGCTCTTGTTCTTGTTTCGACAATACTTCTGACTTTTCTTGCTTAGACTCTTCAATTCCTTTAAGCCAATTCCAGTTGTCTAACTCTAATTTTTCGCTTTTATATATGTCTTTCTATACAATTTTCTCATCAAACTTTACGTGTCGAGACTCTATAAATTTTTTTGTATTAGGGTGCCAAAGAACATAACTCGTTTGTTTAAAGCCGACCAATACTACTCTAATTGCTCTGGCATCAAATTTTGTTTCGGGTTTTGGAATCTTGACATACCCAATACAGCCAAATCTTCGTATTTGTTCAAAGTGATTTTTCACAGTTGGTGAAAACTTGTTTAGTGGAATTTGATACTGTATGGTTTTGTGTGGGATTCTGTTATAAGCATGTACAGCAACATCGAGTGCAAACTCCCACATACCCTTAGGTAGATCTGAGTCAAACATATACGCTCTAATTTTTCTCTGAATGGTTTTATTAAACCTTTCAGCGACTCCGTTGTGCTCTGGAGTATATGGTGGAGAAAGCTGTGCCTCTATTTTCTCTTTTATCATAATTTCTTGAAATTTTCCACCGGTGAATTCCGTTCCTTGATCTGCTTTAATATAACACACTTTCTCTTCTTTGCCCAGTAAATTTCTAACATAGATGAGATAATTCTCTAGGGCATCTCCTGATTCGTCTTTCGTTTTTAGTGCGTATGTCTTTGCGAATCTGGAATAATCGTCGATAAACACGATTATAAATCTTGTTAATCCTGGGTAAGAAGTAGATTTTATTGGACCCATTATATCTGTGTGTATGACCTGTAATGGTCTCTGTGCTCTAGTTCTGGTTTCTCTGAAAGGTAATTTGTCCATCTTTGACATTATGCATATTTCACAGTCAAGAATGGAGTCATCAAATTTGACCTTTTCTAACCTCTTATCTATTTTCTGTAGTCTCTTAAGATAATTTAAAGATGCATGGCCAAGTCTGTTGTGCCATAACATCGCCTCATTTGGCTTGACTGAATTATACAATACATCCTCTAGTGGATTCTTTACTGGTATATCCTCTAAATCTGTGATTGACTCTAAGTTATCAATTTTGATTGTATTGTTAGTTGTAAAGTTCATACATTTTTCTGTGATATCTGATTTTGATAGAATAGGTTCCTCAGTCATATTCATGAGTTTTCCTTCATTCTCCCTCCCAATCGCATGACTAACAGTATTTAATTCTATACATTCTTTTTCTAACGATTTCGATTTATCTATTTCTCTAGAAATTAATGACTCTTAATTTTCTCCCTTCGAAATTAACAATTCTTTATCTTCTCCCTCCGAAATTAACAATTCTTTATTTACGCTGTCTTGCGATTGTAAAGGAAACTCAGGATAAGAAACGATTCTCGCTTTACAAGTATAATTTTTAATCGTTATATTTTTATTATTATAGATGTCATAAACTCTTTTTACTTTAAAACGTATTACCCAATTGGGTTTATCGTATATTCCCTCAAAAACTATTTTATTGGAGTATTTATTATAAACTCTAAAAATTTTATCATCTCAATAAATGCTTAATCCTGAATCTGCTAATTTTCTTAATGACAATAAATTTTCGGATATATCTTTTGCAACTAATACGTCAGTTAATTTAATATTTTTTGCATAAGGTGTTTTAGTTTGAGAAACTAGTAAATCACCTTTACCATCAATTATAATATCAGCAAACTCATTTTTATTTGCACTCTTAATAACTCCATTTTCACTCTTTATAAAATTAGTCAGGATCAAGGATTTATTTATGATGTGATGTGTCGCGCCGGAGTCAGCTATAAAATCAATATATTCTATTTCATTGATGTTACTCTTACCTTGATTTTTGTGTTCTTTTTCATTTTCTCCCGCTGCTCTTCTGGCTTTTATATTTTCTCTATTAATATTTCTTTTAATAACTCTACCATTATTTTGAAATTTATTAAACCCTTTACGTTCATTCTTATTAAAATTCTTTTTATTTTTGTAATTTACGTTTGATGTATTACTATTTTTATTGATTTTATAATTATTTTTAAAAACTCTATTTCCATACCTTTTTCCTCTAGACTTGTCTGTTGCCAAAGAACAGTCCTCGCCCTTGTGATTTCTAACAGCTTGGCAGTAGTAGCAAAACCATTTGTTTTGTTGCTTTAATGGACATTCATTTGACCAATGTCCATCTTTATTGCATCTGTAGCAACGATTCTCTAAATGGCCACTCTGTGATGATGTTTGGGCCCTTTGAGCTTTGGGTTGCTCCTCTTTATTGTCTGTTTTCTTTTCTGCCTCTGGCTGTGAAATAAATGATTTTATTTCTTCTTAACTCATTTCTTTCGAGTTATTATTTCTTCTAATCAAGTCAGCATTCCGCAGTCCTGGGATGACAGGAGAAACTGCTTGATAGAAGGCTGATCTGATTTCTTGATCAGATAAAGGTATGGTCTATTCACAGACTTCATAATCTCTAATTATAGTATCAAAGCGTTCACAGAAAGCACTAACTTTTTCATTTTTATTTATTTTGATTTGATATAAACGCGCTCTTACAGAAGTATGTGTTACGTTAACTTCACTTTTCCTTAAATTTCTTAATTTATTTAAAATTTCTCTAAAATCTGATTCATTTAAAATTCTTTTATGATATTTTTCATCAATATGATTAATAATATCTCTAACTAAACTCTTTCTTTTACTCATTAAATTTTCAGAAATATTTGCAGGTGACTCTATTTTACTATCAATAATATCTAGAAGGTCAATACTTGTCAAATCAGATTTTAAATGATCCATCCAAATTTCAAAGTTAGATTTCTGTGTCAGCTTATACTCTCTTTTACGTTAATTTTAGTATGTAAAATTTCATTAACAAGTGTTTTCTTTAATAAATTTAAATCTGTAATTTTTTCATTAGTATCTACTTTTCTTTTCTTATTTGAATTTCCAAGATTTGAATTTGAATTAGTTGACTCTAAATAAGAATGAACAGGGTTATTCTCTGAATTATTTTTTAATAAATTATTATTTTTTACCTCTAAAGATCTAAGACGAGTTCTCTCTAACTCTAAGTTGTCGTGAGTAATCTTTGACATCGACTCGAACATTTTTGTGACTGCTTCAACGATGGTCCCAACTTTGTCTAAAGATGAACTCAATGAGGCTGCAGTCACCTGGTTCTTTTCGGTAATGTCTGCATTTTGTTTGATGAGGTCCTTTTGAAGTTCATAAAGCCTCATTGATCCGGCCGGTATTATTGGCACTTCATCGTTTCTTACAGTAAAGACTGTATAGTTAGACTTGACGATGGGCTTTCCTTTTGCTCTAAATGTTGTTACATCCGTGAAATTTTATACTTAAATTAGTACCTGGATTTCTCCTAATTTCTCTGAATTAGGCCTTATATACTCTATTTAAATGTTAGTTATTGTATTCTCTAAAGCTTACAAAAAATTCTAAAAAATATTTAATGTTAAATTTTTCTATGACAGTTGTCTAGGAAACTTTAAAAAAATTTCACATTACTCTTTAATATGCAGATTTTACTTGCATGAGAAGGAACAGTAAAACTTACTTTTATTTGAATCTGAATTCTCTGCCTCTTTGTTGACTCCCTCTAATTCTTTAGCCTCTTGACTCAAGACTTTCTTCTCTAGATCCTTATCAGTGTCTTCGTTGTCGCTGTTGTATTGCGACAAGTGAGGAATCTCACCTTCACCGTTAGATGATGTTCCTTCTGCCATCTATTTCGGGATTTCGAACCAAATTAGTATATTTATTTATTCAATGTAGACATAGAATTCTTGAGCATTTTTCATAAAACATTTCTATTACTCTTTTAAGGGAGTATCCTCGATACGAAGTTAGTCAGTTAAGAAAACAGTCGAACTTATCATTGACAGTTATGGATTTGGCAACGTCCCTAAAACTCTAGAATTAAATATTGTTTTATAAAATTTATATTATAATAAATATATCAATATATTATTGAATCATAAAAAAGGATATAAAAGTATTTTAGAATTTTCCCAGAATTTTCTTATGATTTTTTCTCAGAAAAAAAAATTTATAGAACTTTTAGGACTCATAATACCCACGGTGTATCAAAATTTTACATTATTCACGTAAGGTGAAATACATTATGTAACTATTGTACCAAATGCACGACACTGACACATTACTATTTATTCTCACGATAACGAAAAAATTCTTATACTTTCAATAGTTTAATAATCAATTTTAAAATGATTGTGAAAGTTATATCTATCAAAAAAAACTTTTCTTATTAGAGTTTATATAAACATTTAAATTAAAAATTAATTAAAATTTAGACCTTTGGCAGGACAAACATACTGAAGACCTCCGTTGCTAATTAGTATTGCAATGATTGCATAAATACAGCGACGTTAGATAAAAAATTAAAAAATATATACAATAATAAACTTATTATGACTTACATTTTTGTGTATTAATTTTTGAGGATAATGTTTTTTTATTCAAACTTTTTTCTTATTGAAAACGATGCACTGTGGTATTCAGGATTCGCGCCTTAGGCTGGAGTTTATAGTCAACACTTGGCACTCAGCACTCAGTTTACATGTAACAAACATCATTCTATCTTACTCTACTTCCATAAGAAAAACAAAGATAGAATGATGTTTGTTTCATGTAAACTGAGTGCTGGGTGCCAAGTGTCGACTATAAATTCCAGCCTTACCAAAGTTCGTAAAGAAAACGCAACGTTGCCATGTGTCAAAATGATTACCGTTAATTGTAAGGTTACAAGAAAAAATAATTTTTTGCTCTTCTTACAGACTCTGAATGATACTTTTTAAAAATGATATAGATCCGGAATAAATTTCTACATATTATAGAATTATTTCAGAATTTTTTCATTTTGCATAATTACGAAAGAAGACAAAATATGTATCCCCCCATAAGATCACATGTTATTTTCAAACTGCAATTTCTCATGTTTGAAGCTCTGAAGGGTCACGAAATTTGAACCATAGCTTTATTACACCTAAATACGCCTGTATGTCAATTATCAAAAGATTCTCAATTTAAATTCTATTACCGAGGGTACTCCCTTAATACATAAAATTTTAATGAGAAATAAAATTTTATTTTACTTCAAATTTTATTTTCTTTTACCTTTTGTTTTTCTCTATGACTTATTTTAAAAGAAAGTTATCATACTATCTCTAAAATATTTAGATTGGATCATCTCGAAAGGAATTAAATGATATATACATATACATGTATATATATATATATATATATATATATATATATATATATATATATATATATTTGCTTTCAAGATAAATTATTTTAGAAGTTAACATAAAATGTTTTCAAAGTTTAGATTGAATTATCTCAAAAATTTGAAATAAGTCATCTCTAAGCGAAGTATAGATTAATTTTCTTTATTGTGAAGTAAATCGTTAAGAGCAGGTCGGATTCGCTGTCCTTGTCTAATTCGCATTTTTGTTATTTACTCAAGTTTTAATCGGTGTATCTTCAAATTAAAGGTCGAGCGCAATAGATATTATTATTATGAACATCTATGCACAAGAAAAAAAATATCTACCGGTTTGTTTATGAGAAAAGTAAGTAACGACAAAGTAAAAGTTTATGTTTATAATATTTTCGCGTTACTTACTTTTCTCAAAAACAAACCGGTAGATATTTTTTTTCTTATGCATAGATGTTCATAATAATAATATCTATTGCGCTCGACCTTTAATTTGAAGATACACCGATTAAAACTTAAGTAAATAACAAACAACTCAATTGTTACTCGGTCGGTATCAGGTTCTACTCTGGCCTACCGTTAAAAGAAGTAAAATTTCTAAAACCCAAAAGAAATTTTCAATGAGCAGTCTCAAGAATTCTAGGCAAATTGTAAACAAAATTTAAACAGTTTTCTCTAAAATTTGAAAATACATTTTCTCTAATTATTAAATAAGTAATCTAAAAAAAATTTAATTTAATTATCTCTAAAATTTCAAGATAACTCTTTCTTTAGAAACCAGGTGAAAAATTTGGTTCTTGCTTCTAAGCTATAGTTATCGCACTGCGGTTAACTAAAGCTTGAAACGAGAAATTTTGCTTCTCTGCACTGCCACCACGTACGTGCACACCATGCTTCACCAGACAATTTCACGCACCGCAATGAAATGTGATGAAATCGGCTGATCACGCACACGCACGGGACACTTACAGAGGATAAAAATTTCCCTAATCAACTAATAGACTACACTGCACCGCAAGATTCGTCTAATAGTTAACCCCGAAATTTTATTCAATATATATTATTTCTTAAAACTCGAAGTTTTCAATTTGAAGTTTTAAATTCGTTGAATTTTATATTAATATAATTTTTCAAACGACACAAAAAAATTTATTCATAATTTTAACTCTTGTTTTTGCTCTAAAAAAATTACTCTATTTTAAATTTTGTTGTACGTATTTTATTTTTATTTTAATTTTTTGCATATTTTATATTTTGATTTTATTTACATAAATACGTTAAATTATGAACGTTCAATAATTAAACTCTAAGAAATAAATTTTTATTTAATTTTGAGTCGTTCGACTTAGGAACGAAAAAATCGCAAAATGATTCTTTAGTCACTAAAGAATCATTTTGAGATTTTTTTGTTTTGTTGAATAGATAGTTTTTTATTATATGATTCAAATGATCTAAAAATCTCAATTTCGAAAATTTTTGACTTATGTACCTTTTTCCTTAGCACGGCAGTGTAGATCTGTTTGCTCACTCGGTATACCCTTATGTGCAAAAGAGAGAAGCTCTGCCTTTAGCTGTGGTGCTCTACAAGCCAAGACAGCCAGCTACTGTCTGTCTCACTCTCTCTTAGCCTTGTGTGCTCACTTAGGTAAGGAGATAAGAAAGACCATAGTCTACACTGTTTGGCTTGACTAACTTCTCGGCTCTTTATATATCTAAGCCTCATTTTTCCAATTGCGCGCAACAACGCGTGGAGTTGCCACCTAGCAGCTGAGCTTAAAACTGCTATTCCTTAGTTTGCCGTTAGGCGGAAGATTCAAATTGCGTAAGTATACATTCTCGTTGCAATATATATATATATATATATATATATATATATATATATATATATATATATATATATATATATATATATATATATAAGGATGTATATATTTTATACAGATTTTTGTTTACACGTGTATGTATTATGTATGTATGTATGTATAGACATACATATTAGAAAAGATAGATAGATAGATAACCAAATTTATTATATGTACATTATGTTGTACAATTAATTACAGTAATACATAAGAATAATAAAATTAATATAAAGCAAATAATAATAAACAGTAAAAAAGAAAACAGAAATCAAGCAAATATATAAGTAAAATAAACTTTACAGCAATAAAATCAATACAATATAAAACAGTTTTATAAATTAGCATGAAGCAGAGGTCCACTCTCCAAGGCAAGGTAGTGTGCAAATGAGGATATCTTGAATGTCATGAGCGAGGATGAGTTGCGTAATGTCGCAGGAAGATCATTCCATAGCCGCGAGGAAGTGACCAGGAACGATCGTAGGCGATACTCAGTGAATGAAAAAGGAATGGTCAAAGGTTTCACATCACCCCTCAAGGGCCTCACCGGCCGGCTCCACTGATACATAGAAAACAAATAAGATGGAGTACAAGATAAGAACATCTTATACAGAAACGTAGAAGAAAAATAGTTTCTTCTACCCGCAGTGGATAACCAGCCTAATGAGAACCTATAAACAGAGATGTGCTCACGCCTACCTACACCGAAGATGTAACGTATACCAGAGTTGATGATCCTCTAAAGTCTAAGGTCAAGCTCAGCCGAGAGGTCACAGTAAACCAAACAGCAGTAATCCAGAAGTGGAAACAGCAATGTTTTTATAAGATGTATACGAAGAGCAAACGTGGTGCTTTTTCTAAAGAAGTTTAGTTTGTAAAGCAGAGGAAATGACCTATTACACACTTGTGTAACGTGCTCTCTCCAGTTAAGCTTACTGTCCAACCAAACACCCAGACTACGAACAGAGGACTCAAATCTAATATTAGCACCGTTCAACGGAACGCCAGTTACAGGTGATGAGGACAGCATATTTATATAAAAATAGGAGCCAATAATTATTGCCTTCGTTTTGTTAACATTCCATTTCAGATGGTTATCAGAGGCCCAATTTGAAATGAGAACAGCATGATCACTCATAAGATTAGTATAAGCGCTAAGTTCAGAAATCGGAAAATGCACATAGACTTGCAAGTCGTCGGCATATATCAAATGCTGTACACCAGAGTGAAAGTTGGCAGCAACGTCATTTATATAAATGGAGAATAAAAGTGGTCCAAGCACAGAATCCTGGGGTACTCCTTTATTTATAGTAACAAAGTCAGATGCATTACCATCAGAGTCAACAACGGACTGCCGTCTATCAGATAAGTAAGAGGCAAACCACCTGACAACAGAGTGCGAGACATCGAGAGAAATTAGTTTCCGAAGCAGAGTGACATGGCACACAGTGTCAAATGCCTTGCTAAAATCAAATAACAGAAGCATAGTTACATAATATCTGTCCATGTTGAGTCTAATATCCTCTGTTAGTTTGAGCAAAGCTGTTTGGGTACTATGTCCAGTTCTAAACCCAGTCTGATGAGAATCCAACAGATGTCTGGTAGACAAGTAATAATATAGTTGTTAATGGACGAGACGCTCAAGAACTTTGGACATGAATGACAACAAGGAAATAGGTCGTATATCACTCATAGTGCGTGGAGAAGAGACCTTGTTGATTGTGGTAATCAATGAGATCTTCCAACATGAGGGAAACACACACTCACGAAACGAATCATTAAAAATACGACATAGCAAGGGCCCAATAACTGGAAAAGCCCCATGAACAATAGACTGAGGGACCGCATCAAACCCCCTAGCCTGAGAAGTAGAATGACATATTGCCATCCTGACCTCCTCCAAAGTAACCTCATTAAACCTGAATAAAGGCTTATAAGGCTCATCTATATTAACAGTATTCACATACTCAGAAATAGAAGGGGCAAGTGGATCAAACGCAATCCCATCAAAGTATCGATGAAGCTCATTCATAGGAAATGAGTGTCGCGAGTTATTATCAGTGGAGCACATACCAAGGTTCCTGAGCTCTCTCCAGATCTGTCGCGAGTCCGTAACACCCGATAGTCTGTCATAGTAATATAACAGCTTAGCTGATTCAATGCACTCATGTGCCTTGTCCCGAACAGTCCTATAGCATAGTAAGTCAGTATACAGTCGAGTACGTTTGTAGTGTCTATAAAGTCGATCTCTCTCATTGATCCACGGACGATGAGCCCTACCCTGCCTGACCTTCCTGACAGGCACGAATTGTGCAATTGCCTCATTGAGATGGTTGTAAAGAAATTCAAGGCGAGCAGTAAGAGAGGAATCACCATCACATGTAGCGCACCTTAAGGAGCGAAAATACTAAAGGAGTGCAACATCATCAACAGACTTATAATCCAGAAAGGTAAAGTCTTTAAGCATAGGTTTAGAAAGAGAGGACTTAACAGTCGCAGCTATGAAACCGTGGCCGTCAATGAATGGAATATCAGTCTTCCAAAAGTCGAGTACAATGTCGTTGGCATCGACAAGACACAAATCAAATCAGGTGTCAGAAGAATAAGTATGATGAGTTGTGCCATAAGGAACCAAGAAAAGTGCATTCTCAGTAATCACACCTCTAAGAAACTTAAAGTCATCAGAATCAACGCACAAGTTAGTATTAAAATCACCAAGGGTGATCTTCGAACTATAATTATGCATATACGATGTTAAATCAGGTATGAAATCTGTGTTAGCCAAGAAGGGAGCATGTGGTGGCCTGTAGACTACACCAACAAAAATAGGTGAAGCCAAATCCAGAGAATTAACCTCACAAAACAAATATTCAGAAAGATCAGGCTAACCACTCCATTTACCAGAAGAAGAACAAAGGCGCCGCGAAGTAATAGAGTTGTGAATATATAAAGCAACACCACTGGCTCTAGTGTTACGATCCTGCCTGTGAAGCACGTAGTCATCAAGATCTATCAGAGAGTCACCAACAATCTGGCCCAGCTTGGTCTCAGTTACAGCTATAACATGGAAGTAGGGGCGAGAAGCCAGAAAGAGTCTAATCATCTCAATGTGTGCTCTAATAGAGTTAGCATTGAAATGACAAACTCTGAGACCATCCTTTGCAGTGAAATGATTATTAATGAGTGATGAAACAGGATTATTAGTAGAGAGTGGTGTATTAGAGAGGAGTGGAGGAGAGAGTGGACTTACCCCAGAACTAGAAGCTACGGTGCTGGACTGACGCTGACCAGCTTCGCCTTGGCTAAAAAAGCATCCAGGTCCTTAACAGAAGCAACTTGGGTAGAAGCATCCTCATTCTTCCTTCTCACAAAAATTCTTCCATTTTTCACGAATGAAAGAAAATTTAGTTTCTTGTCTTTCGATTTTGTAAGCACTTTCATCTTCAGCTGATGCAGTGAGGGAGGAAGGAATTCGTTGATGTTGATTAACGAAGGCGAAAGAGCAGTGACGCATTTTGCTAAATAGAAAGAGAGAGAGAGAGAGTGAGAGAGAGAGAGAGAGATAAGTTTTTTATTTATACAATATGTTGTACAATATAAAATTTTGATTACAAAGCAGTAAATAATACAAATATAAAATAAGGAATTAAATTAGAACAAGATATAATATAATAATGCAGGGTGACTTATAAAGTTATAAATTATAAAATTTAGAATATACAAAAGAAAAAAAAACAAAAAAAGTGGTCTTAAAGACGCGACTGCAGCTGAAGGGCCTGTCCACTCTCAAGTGTAATGAAATGATTGTAGGCGGATGATTTAAATGCGCAGGATGACGTTAATGTTCGTATGTTGTGAGGTAAACTGTTCCAGATGCGAGATGACATAGAGACGAATGAGTTGTGATAATATTCGGTAGATGAATGAGGAATGATCAGTGGTCTCATATCTCCCCTCTGAGGCCTCTCAAGTAGATTTCAACGGTATCTGTCAAAAATGTAAGCCGGTGTATTAAATCTAAAAACAGAGTACAGGAAGGATGCAGTGAAGTATTTTCTTCTACCACCAGTCGAAAGCCAGCCCAAAGAGTACCTAAGAGGAGAGACATGCTCGTGCCTTCTTACACCATAAATGTAACGTATGCCAGAGTTGACGAGTCGCTGGAGCTTAGTGTCAAGCTCTCCAGAGAGATCACAGTAGACCAAGCAGCAGTAATCAATCAGTGAAAACAAAAAAGCCTGGACTAAATGCTTGCATAAAAGAAAGTTAGTACTCCTTCTAAAATAATTAAGGCGATAGAGAATGGTGTTAGCCTTTTTGCACACGTGACTGATATGCTTCTTCCAATTCAACTTTGCATCCAACCAAACGCCAAGATTACGGACACACGATTCGAAAGGAATGAGTGAACCATTGAGAGGTACACCAGCTGATGAGATATAGGACAATTTATTGATGTAAAAATATGAGCCAAACAAAATAGCCTTAGTCTTACCAACATTGAGGTTTAATAGATTAGAGGCAGCCCATTCAGAAACACGTTCTGCCTGCTCACCCATTAATGCAGAAAAATGAGACAATTCAGAAAAAGGAAACTGCACATAAATTTGCAGATCATCCGCATAGATGAGGTGAGAGACTCGAGCATCAAGATCAACAGCAACATTATTAATATAAATTGAAAAAAGTAGAGGACCAAGGACTGATCCCTGAGGAACACCCGTATTAAGATCTCTGAAAGCCGACATGACACCATCCGGTCCTAGGACTGTCTGTTGTCTACCGGTCAAGTAGAAAGCAAACCATCTGACAACAGCTACAGACCAATCCATCTCGTATAGCTTCTTTAAGAGTGTAACATGACACACTGTATCGAACGCTTTGCTGAAGTCAAACAGCAAGGGCAATGTGACAAGCCGCCTATCCATACCATGTCGAATGTCATCCGTCAGTCTAAGTAATGCAGTCTGCGTACTGTGTGAAGTCCTGTAGCCAGTCTGAAAAGGGTCTAGTAACTGTCGAGAGTATAAGTAATCCGAAAGCTGTTGGTGCACCAGGCGCTCAAGAACCTTAGGTAAGAAGGAAAGGAGAGAAATCGGTCTCATATCATTCATTGTACGAGGAGAAGGAGTTTTATTTAAAGCAGTAACTAAAGACTTCTTCCACACTGTTGGAAACTCAGAAAGCTTTAAAGAATCATTAAACATACTACAAATAAGCGAACCAACAGCAGGAAAAGCAAGAAAAATAAATGATTGAGGAACACCATCATAACCCCTCGTCTGCGAGGAAGAGTGGCTAATCGCCAGCAAGATTTCATCGGTCGTCACCTCTCTGAAATGAAAAGCAGGTAAAAAATCATCATCAGATAAGTTCTTCAGATAAGCGTCGACCGAGGGAGCGAGTGGATCGAACGCAATACCACTGAAGAAATCATTAAGCTCGTCAGGCGAGAAACCATGCGAAGAGTCTTTGCGACCAGAACAGATGCCCAGGTTCTTGAGCTCCTTCCAAATCTGTTGCGAATTCGTGAGTCCAGTCAGTCTATCATGATAGTATAACAATTTAGCAGATTCGATCCGTGAGTGTGCTCTGTCTCGTGCAGTCCTGTAGTTAGTTAAGTCTGTATGAAGTCTAGAGCATCTAAATCGCCTATAAAGCCTATCCCATTCAAGTATCAATCCCTCGAGTTCAGGAGTGACCCACGGGCGATGATGCTTACCCTGACGAACCACTCTGACCGGTACAAAGCGTAAGATTGCCTCATTTAGATGCGAATAAAGACAGTCAAGACGATCAGCCAAAGGCAATGCATCACCGCAGGTGGAACACTCCAGAGAGCGAAAAAACGCTAGCAAAGCAGACTGATCAACGGACTTGAAGTCTCGATAAGTGAAGTCATTTAAGGTAGGACATTTGAGAGAAGACTTAAAAGTAGCAGTCAGTAGGTCATGGCCGTCAATGAAAGGTACATCAGTCTTCCAGTGATCAATCAAAGTATCATTGGCATCGATGAGGCATAAATCTAGCCAGGTGTCAGATGTAGCAGTATGGTGAGTAGGTCCAAATGGAACCGAAAAAAGGGAATTGTCAGAAATCAGTGACCTGAGGAACAATGCATCATCAGACCCAGATAGTTCCGCATTGAAATCACCAAGAATAATCTTGGTGCTGTAATTGTACATAAAAGCAGTTAAGTCCGGTAAAAAGTCACTGTGTGCAAGGAAAGGCGCATGCGGTGGTCTATAGACCACTCCAACGAAGATTGGTGAAGGAATAGCCTTAGCTATGATCTCACAGAAGAGATATTCAGGCAATCCAGGTTTGCCTGTCCAACTACTAGTAGATGAGCAAAGACGGATGGAAGTAAGACAGCAATGTATATAAAGAGCGACACCGCTACCACGAGTATTGCGATCACGTCGATGGACAACGTAATTATCAAGCATAACTAAGGAATCATCAACCATCTGACCCAGCTTTGTCTCAGTTACAGCTATTACGTGGAAAAAAGCACGATATGCCAAGAAATGCCTAACCATCTTAATGTGTGCTCGCAAAGAGTTAACATTGAAATAGCAGACACGGAGGCCATCTTCAGTAATGAATTGCTTACTAGAGTTAATGAAAGGAAGTTTATTAGTAACTGATGGCATATGAGAATGAATAGCAGAAGGAGATGGCGATGAAGATGCAGAGAGTGGACTTACCCGTCGAGAAGTTATGACAGAAGCTAAGTTTTGCCGGATGACGATGACTGGATCTTCATTAAAAAAGACTTCAGGTCCTCATCAGATGTTATGAGATATGGAGTGTTACTCCCTTTTTTGCGCGCATAAATCCTTCCATTTCTGATGAAAACAAAGCCATTGTCCTTATCATGCGCCTTAGCCAGAACTCTGAGCTTGAGCTGATGAAGAGCTGGAGAAAGATACTTATTAATATTAATGAGAGCCGATGTAATGGCATTGAGAGGCCTAGCAGCCTCCAATAGTTCCACTTTGATCTGTGAAGTATGTAATTTCTTGATTCCTATCTTAGCAAGAATCAATGAGCGCACCAAAGAAGCACTTTTAAGCGTGACAAGCAGTGGACCAATATCTTTAGATTTAGAAGGTGGTGGAGAAATCGACGCATCAGTGCCAGAGACAGATACAGGTTGTAATGAAGGCTGATCACATGCATCATGGAAATCAGCAACAGATGTAGGAGTGTGAGAGCCAGATGCAGATTCCAGAGGTGAATGAACATGCACAGAACGAGGACCAGCCTCAGGCGAGCGATGCATAGGTCTAACAGACACAACATCATCCAACGATATACCGGTATCAAGTGTAGCCAAAACAGCGTAAGCAGCCCTTTTGAGATTTTCAAATTCCGACGGGATTAAACCACTTAAAACCAAATCAGCAGAATCTATACGCAGCTGTCGAGTCGCAAGCTCCCTGCACTGCCTGGCCAAACTCCTGCTAAGTTCATCGAGCTTGGAAATCTTAGCAATCTCCACATCACAACTAGCAGAATCCAAAGAAGGCGAAGATGCCGCCAACAGTCGGTCCAACTTGTTCTTCAGTTCCTCGTAATCACGCTGCAGCTGATCCAAACGTTCCTCCGCAGCATCAACACGTCCACCCATACTCAGTGAGAGATCCTGCACCTGATTCTCAAGTGCAGACAGACCGCTAGTTAGCGTTGATAATCTGGAATCAATAGAAGTAAGGGAAGTCTGCAGAGTATCCAGTTTATCAAGTTTTCCCATCTTCTCATGCAGCATATTCAGTACATCCTGTGGTACACCAGTTGGTGCAGGTGTAGAGGCACGAGACGAGGCATCCGATCCCACAGAGCTTGTCCGAGAGCGAGAGGAAGGATTATTGACCTCCCTAAGACAGGGTGTGCAGACCTTCACAGTAACACCAGACTCATCCTAACGCACACTCAACAGCTTACAACAGCCAGCATGATAGATATTCTCACATCTCTCACACTCCTGCGGCTTAGATGCCGAATGAAATTCCTTAGAACAGCTGGCACACTTTTTAGACATCACGCTTGTATGGAGACGTTCAAAGCCTTCAGCGAATCAAGTAGTAGCAATATGATTCACAAGCCACAGGAGAAAAATACCCAATATAGTACAATCCTCGATAAATTGAATGCACAGTGCAGCTGCAGATAACTGCCTTATCGACAGAGTCAGCCTGGATATGCAAAGCAAAGATACGGTCCAGAAGTACCAATGACCAACGCTCTAAAACAGTGGCAGCACAGTCGTGACCCGTCACGAACAGCAATGTTAACCTCAAAGTGCAATTATGAGATGTGAATAATGCGTAGAATTGTAAAAATTACGTAGCAATATATAAGAAAAATACGTATCGCCGTGAGCACGCATCAAAGTATAATGCGTACTGCACGGGAACGTCAAAGCACTCAGCAAAGGACAAGCAGCAGTAGATGTTGGTCTTATGTCAGAAAAGGACAGCACTAGTAAAGGTTCATCTGCAATCTCAGCTATGCAAATAACTCACATACACCTCCATGCCACTCCACTTAACTCAATTGGCAGAAAGAATATGCGGAGGAAATCAGATAAGCAGTTTGAACGTGAATTTCAACGAAAAATACAGTAATATATCAACTTACATGAGTGGGCGCATACTATAAAGATACGCCGCACTATTGTAGAAAAGCCTTATAGTAGTGAACGCGCAAAGAGGCAGTTGCGCACGCGCCGCTCCGTCTTCTCCGACAGCAAAAATGGCTACTCTTGCTCACTTATATCGGCGAAAAACCTGCACCTTAGCCACAAAGAAAACAAGAAAGCTGACGGCGTACAAGCCCCACCAAATAGCACAAAATGATCAGAGGCTTCCTTCCAAGATGCACGCAAAAACTCAAAACTGCTGATGCACCACAACACAAGAAAACTCAGCACAAACACGGAGCGATCCAAGGCCAGTCAAGAGAGAGAGAGAGAGAGAGAGAGAGAGAGAGAGAGAGAGAGGAGAGAGAGAGAGAGAGAGAGAGAGAGAGAGAGAGGGTTATGTATACACATATTTTTTATTTATAAAAATGAAATAGGGTAAAAAGAGAAAGAAAGAAAGAAAGAGAGAGAGACATTTCTCAATTGCTAAAATTTTAAGTTTTATAAAATCAGCACCCGTACATACGTCTTGCGGAGAGAGATTTCTTACGTTGAAATTTTAAATTTATAACGTCAGCACCCTAACATACGTCTTTTTCATGAAATTAATTGCAAAAGAGTCAGATTAACAATCTTAGCGTGAGAATGGTATGTGATTTTTTATTAATTATGATTATTTTAACTTTATTTTAAAATATGCTTCTCAAAATACACTTATTAATATTTTCCTGCAAAGAGTATCAAGTTGCTATTTGTAGTGTATGAATGGTATGTAATATTTTTATTTTCGAAGGGGGAAGTTAGGCTATTAAGAGTGAAGATTTGGCTTCACTGTCAGTCTCCATCGAAACTCCGGGCAGAAAGGTTGTTCTACAATGTGAGTCTACGTCGGGATGTGCTTCCAACAGTGATCAGCTGGTATAAAATTTTTAAATTTCAAATATTGTGTATTTTTGTGTGTGTGTGTGCGTGGGCGTGTGTGTGTGTGCGCGTGCGTGTGAGTATGTGCGTGTGTGTATGTGTGAGCGTGCATTTATTTCTTGGGGCACCAATGTTCCGTCTCAATAACCCCTACTTCGCCTTCTCAGAGGTCATTGATCTAGTGGTCAGTAACCTTTGAGGTGGTAGAGTGGGGGTTTGTTGTGACGGTCCATGGTGCCCCTATAACTACTTTTATATATATATAATATATATATATATATATATATATATATATATATATATAATTTAAAAATAGAAAAAAAGATTTTATATGAATAATAAATTTTAAGAATAAATATATGTTGAATATGAACATGCAAAAAAATAACTTCTGTTAAAAAAGAATAATTTTAATATTGAAAAAAAAAATAACTTTTTGTTTGGAGAGAAAAAAAACAATATTAATTTAAACTAGCTTAATTTACCTCGCTCCTGACGTCGCTCGGTTGAATTTTCATATATTATATAATAATATAATATATGAAAATAATGATAATAATGTATAAATATCATAATAATGTATAAATTAACCAATTTTAAAATAAAAAAGAATTGAACTTATGAATTTTGATATTGAAGTTTCGTACTAAATTAAAATGTTATATTTTTATAAAAAAGGATGAATTAATGTTACAATTATTTTACTAGATTGCATTTAAATCAATGAAAAAATATGATAGGAATTAATTCTTTTTAAGGGGAGGCACAAGTAAAACACGAAAAAAATGAGGTTTTTTAGTTTTAACTTTTGATCCGTAGCACCTACAATGTTATCCATCATCTAAAGAATCTATAAAAAAATTTTCAGCTCGAAATATTAAAAACTGTGGGACTAGTTCCATTTTAACGACTGCTCGATTCAGTGATAAGTGAGGAAGCGTTAAAATGGAACTAGTCCCACAGTTTTTAATATTTCGAGTTGAAAATTTTTTTATAGATTCTTTAGATGATTTTGAACAACATTACGCATGGATAACATTGTAGGTGCTACGGATCAAAAGTTAAAACTAAAAAACCTCATTTTTTTGTGTTTTACTTGTGTCTCCCCTTAATCACGTGTTTCAATCAAGAACCATGAAATAATCGAAAACAGTATTTGACGTTTCCTAGAACTTACAACTACACGGAGAAAGGAAAGTACTGTCAAAGAAGATAGAAGCTTATAAAAGGATTCTTCTGGGTTAAATTTTTCGTCCGAAAACCTGGGTAACACTTAAACATTGTTTGTATATCTATACATATGAAAAATTTGATACATATAGATATAAAAATACATGGGATCTAGTGACGCCCTCAGTAGCTGGGTAACTCATTTTTGGCAGGAATTTCCTATTTAAGAGGCGGTCGGAACCATTTGCCGCTTGGTGGCGCTGCGGTCAGGTGAGAGAAAAATATAAAATATTTTTTATATAGCAATTTAAAATTTACTGAAACAATAATATACTTTTAATCTTGTCATTTCCTCTAGCCATATATATGTAGAATAATTATTAATATTAATTTTGTTTGAAAAGTCTAAAATATTGTTATAAAGCGAAAAATGCGGCGCGAGGTAGAGCCGACGTAAACATTAGCATACATCATTCTTTAGTATTGCTCTCTCTGTCGCACTAAGGGAAGGTGCACGCATGTTTACATCGGTCCTACGTTGCATCGCATTTTTCGCTTTATAACAATATTTCAGACTTTTCAAACAAGATAAGTATTAATAATTATTCTACATATAGATGGCTAGAGGAAATGACAACATTAAAAGTATATTGTCGTCTCAGAAAATTGTAAATAGCTGTATAAAAAATATTTAATAGATTTCTCTCACCTGACCGCAGCGCCACCCTATATGTAGCGGCGAATAGACCCGACCGCCTCTTAAGAGTACGCTTCTATAAGCGCCTATATTCGTTCGTACTGTTGAAATAGGTACTAAATCTAGTATATCTAATTTATGTACTTAGGTATTTAAAATAATAGTGACAATAGAATTTCAATTAGTACATAGCTTGAATTTTAGGGACTAATGTTGGTACTATTATATTATTAACCAAGAGCAAAAATTTTCGATGCCTAGTGTCTTTTTTTCCAGTACTAAGACTGACATTTCATCTACTTAATTCAAGGGCAATATTTTCCAGAAAATGTGATTATTATTCTTTTTTGGTGCAGCTTTTTCTGTTACTAAAATTAAAAATTGATAAATATAGAATTATTATTATAATATATAACACTTTTAATTTACTAATAATTAATTTTCTAATTCGTGATATTTAAGGAATAGAACAATACATGTTTATCTGCTATACTTCGTTTTAAAATAGTTAGCTTTAGAGTTTAAAATTAATAATTTGTAATTCAAAATTGTTATATATTATATGATTTACATTATATTTATCAACTGTTAAATATTGTTTTACAATTTAATGGTTTTTACGTTATTGAGTATTAATTATATTGAAGTTTTATATTTGACAGCGCCGCAGTTCGCATTATATAGGTAATATGTTAGTATAAGATAATTAAGTTCCGTAGTACGGAAAAATTCGGTACTATACCAAATAATTTTTGACGCGTTGAAAGATGTACTAATATAGGTTATCTTAAATTATGTACTGAGTATCAATTAAAAAACGACTGGTAATGTTTTTTGGACTACTGACTCAAGTTAGTACATTTTTTTTTAGGTATTTTCCTTTCTCTGTGTGCGCATGTGCAAATTCAAGATTAAGGTTGGAATTTGATAATCTTCAGTATTCACAAGATTGAGTTTCGTCTATAAGGTTCAAATTTATAAACGTGATTTTAGTATAGAGTATAACTTGGAACTAAAGTATCTTTACGTGGGCATCAGCAGTTATTTTTGTTGGGTGGGGTGTAAAGTTGAAAAAAGAGGAAAATGGGTGTAAAATGAGTAGAAAATGGGTACTATCAAATAAAAGGGTGGAAAATAAGAGTTCTATGGGTAAAATATAAGGGATCAACAACTAAAATTTTTTAAAAACTATTTTATATAGAAAGATATCTATCTTATCATATTATAAAAAGTTTCCTGCCATCGTTATCGACGCTGCCACCGTGTATAAGAATCAATCGTAGCCCCAGTTAGTTGAAATTTCGTTAAAATAGGAGTGAAATATTAGCGAAAAGTTGGTTAAAAAATAGCTGAAAGTTGTATATAAGTTAGCTAAAATTTAGTTAAAATTTAGCATAAGCAGGATAAATTTGCCTTCAAATTAGCTGAATTTGTTTATAAAGTCAGTTCAATTATACAATATTTAGCTAGAAATTGACAAAAGGTCAGTCAAAAATCAGCTGATTAAGTTCAATTCAACTGCATTTAGAGATGCGCTGTCGACAAAAATTTTCTATTTTTTCTAGAAGCTAATCAAGTGTAGACTCTAATATTATATCATTATTAAAATCTATACTTTAAAGAAAAGAGAAAATTGAGAAGGTTAACTTAAGATGAAGAGAGTAAAAGAAAAATGAAGGAAGAAAGAATAGAGAGTGAAAAAAGATAATACAACAAAATCTAGTGAAATATAAATGAAGAGAGAAATACATATACTAAAGCCCACATATGACCCAAGAAAGAGGCCCTAAAAAGTGCTTGTATATGATAACTACTCATTATACAGGACTTAATAAAAATTGCTATTCTTATTACGATAAAATGCGCAGATCCGTAGGAGCCAAAAACTGTAGAAAAAGGTAGTTTCATTTTAATGTATAATAACTACTAATTATATAGAAAACAATATAAAAAGAAAATCTTATTACAAGAATAATTACACATACCCTTAGAGCTTATATACTATGGAGAAAGCATGCCGTGTTAAAAAGTGGTGGCAACTTTAGGTAGAGAGAAAGAATATATTAACTTAAATCCTATATCTCTCGCGTAACGCTCCCGTAAGCGCTGCACCAGAAAAACAGTATTTAAGAATTTTTTTTTTTTTCTTACATCCTCGTTAAAATATCCACCAATTTACCATATCTGCCGTCCAAAGTATAAAAGTGGTTAACTACATTGGAATCCCATTGGAGTTAAGGTTTTTTTACTTTGGACGGCAGATATAACATGCTGCCTCCACGTATATATACTCGAAGCACATACTTAAAAAATGCACGAATCCGAAGAACCGGAGATTCGTAGAAAAAGGTGGTAAATATTTTAATTACAATAATATTGAAATATGTCATATATGGAATGTCATGTAGTTCTATTCGATTACATGTATATAATTAACTTTACCGACTTCCAATAAAGAGAAAATATGTGTAGTTTAATATTTAAAATAAAAATATCAAAAACGACAACAACAAATAAATTTCGAATAAAGATTTACTTTATATTAAAAATCAGTGAAACTAAATAATATAAAGTAATTGAATAGAACCAAGAACTTAAAAAAAATAAAAAACTTAAGCTTTATTTCCAAGAATATTTTACATTAAATAGTATATTTTTCGACTAGGGAAAAAAGTAAAGAATGTCCTAAATCGTATGTAAATTGTAAGGCATAATTCACAAAAGTCGAAAATTGAGCTCGACTTCATAAGGTAACCGTGAGTATCTCGTATTATTTCGAACTTGAGTATCGTTTGGATATTGAATTCAGTTGACATCAGATAACAAAATTTGGAAACGTGTAACGAGTAACGTGTAACGTGTAATATCACTGAAGAACAGCTCTTATGTTTAGATTCTTGACCTTAAAGGAATGTAAAATACCGACATTACAGTTTTCAAAGCTTTTGATTCTTTATCCAAAAGTTTTAAATATAACTCTAAATTACATCCTTCCATTTTCATTAATAAAGAGCCTAATATAGAAATATTTTGGAAAATTTTTAAATAAAGATTAAAAGTTTAGAAAACTACAATGTCGGTAACTATGTATAAATCATATAACCTTTTACATCCCTACTATTATTGTGAACAATTGAATTAAAAATACACCTTTTTACGTGAAACATACTTAAAAACCAATTTCGTGTTTATTTCTAATTATAATATCTTCACTTATGTATTTTATACATACGAGAAACTGAATTTAAGGTGGCTCCAGCGATTTTTGATAAAAAATAGGATGTTCAGTAAAAAAATACTATGAAAAGTAGGAGTCATTACGATTTCAAAGCAATTTTGAAAATATAAGGTCAACACCCAAATTTGAGAGAAAAAAATTATTGAAATTTAGAAATTTAACACGTGCTCTTACGGCAAAAATAGCATTTATGCTTATAACTCATTAATAAAATTATATTTTTTTATGAACCAAACATGAAATTGTAGATTTTTTTATTACAAATTTAAATAAATTAAAAATACCTCATGTCATCAGTGGAATAAAAAAGATATTTGAAGAATTGATGAAAATGGATATGACTACAACGCTGTCAGGCGTGAATTGCCAACATTTGTTGTCAACTAATTAGATTTATTACAAATTATAAATATAGGAATTGATTAAAAACATTTTTTCAAAAATTTAACTGTAACGTTCCGGCGTTATTTCTTATTAATAATTAAAAGTTATATATATATATATATATATATATATATATATATATATATATATATATATATATACATACATATGTATATTTATATAAAAAGAAGGGCCGTGAATTTACAGGCCTAAACGCGCTGAGCGGATGCACGTTTTAGGCGTATGCGTGGCTGATAATGAGGCGAAGGAGGCAAGCTATTTTGCGGGCTCGTGAACCCGTATTGAGATTACAAAAAGAGAGAAAGAGATAGCAATTGAAAGGTTTTACTTACTTTTGCTGGAGCAGATGTCCTGTTGCTGACCTTTTGCTCGTGGACTGCAATTGAAGTTCTGCTGATCGGTGATCCTGTTAGAATCGGGCTGGTTCTTTGAATCAATAAAAAAAACTGTCCTTTTATGTATTGTAACTTTTATTATCGCACCAAATTTACACGAGGTGATTTTTATCGCACACAAAGGTTTCACACACTAGTTTAATGCGACGCACGATTTCTTAAGTTCTCTTATTGGTATAAAATGAGTGTTTATATGTGTATATAAGTGTTTTACACACACACACATATATATATATATATATACATATATATATATATATATATATATATATTAGGGGGGGAACCCCCTTGCTCGCTCCGCTCACCAACCCCCAATATTTATTCAAATTTACGTCGAGAAAGATTTATTTATGTTAGAATATATGTTACATGGTCCAGAGACACTTTGTTATGATTTAAGAAATAGTAAAATTAAAAAATTTTTTTCGAATACGTTTTGTAATTTAATTATTTCTGAAGATAATGGTTTCCCAAGATGCAAAAGAAAAAATAGTAAATCAAAAAATTATTATTATAATAAAAAAATTGATGAACAACAAATAAAAGTTAATAACTCAATGTCAGTACCATATAATTTAACATTACTTGAAAAATACAATTGCCATATAAATGTAAAATATGATGCATCAATAATAAGTATAAAATCTCAAGTACTAAGATCTCTTTAATGTACATAGCATTAATAAATTTTTTGTTATTTATTTAAATCACAAAATCTATAAATTTATTTATTATAAATATATTTCTATATATTTCTATATTTTTGAATACCGAGGTATATATGTAGGCCTTCGACTCGATTAATAATTCTAAATACTATTCTTTTCACTATAATTTTTATAATTTTAATGGATTGAAATTAAAATGTATGCATCAATGAATGATTTATGAAAAGTAACAAATTCTAATGTATTAAACTTTAAAATAACTACCCTTATCAGTATATGAAATCATAAACTTATACAATCGGTACTCATATGTCTCTTACAATCGAATCGTATTATCATGCCATTCAAAAATATATTTCGATTAGACCCATTTTAATAGAAGAATTTTGTCTTTGTTACTGAAAGAATATGTGCCTAATAAAATAATCAATTCGAATTATTACTATTACTACTATTATATTAAAGTGAAGAATCATGACTTTTCTTTTTGCTTTCTCATAGAGAAAGCATTGTATCGATAAAAAAATTTTTTTCTATTTTTTCATCAAATTGTGACTTTCAAGTCAGAAAGTCAAAAAAAGTGGTTTTTTGACCTAGGCCGCAAAATGACCATTTTGCGTTCTACGGAAAAACTTTAAATGTCTCAGCCTCGAGACAAAAAAATAGTATATTAGACCATGGATGCATATTGATCATCCTAGCTCGTGCAACTTTCGAGGCCTCGCTACGCTCGTCGCCAAAAGTTCGAATTCACCGAGAATGATCAATATGCATCCTTGGTCAATAATGTACTATTCCAGAAAATGTCTGTATCTATGTATATGTGTATGTATGTGTGTGAGCGCGCGCGCGCGCTCGCGTGTGTGTGTGTATGAATTCAGTACGCCATAAATATCTCGAGAACTACTCGATAGATTTGCTTCAAATTTTGCATGCAATTTATTTTTTTGTTCAACTGGGGAGAAAGCTATTAAAAATTGCTCTTCTTAGCTCAGTTCTTTTTTTAGAGCCATTTTAAGAATTTAAAAATAATTTAGATTTTTCATTTTTTTGGTATTTTACGTAAACTACTCGAAGAATTTTCTTAAAAATTTGGATGGATATTATTTGCGACTGCCAAAAGAAGAGAAACTTTGACTAACTAATTTTCTTAGCGCACTTTTGATTTTAGAGCAATATGAAAATTTAAAAAAAATTTTTCTTTATTTTCCTTCTATTTTACAAAAACCATTCAATAGATTTGCTCCAAAATTTATATGCAAGTTATTCGTTATTGTCTAAGAAAAATTAGCTTTGGAAAACTTATTTCTTTAGCGCAGTTTTAATTTTAGAGCATTTTGAAAATTTTTGAAAAAATGTTTATTTTTCATTTTTTTTGTATTACATAAAAACCATTCGTTGAATTTGCTCTAAAATCATTATGTGCATTATTCGTTATTGCTTTAATAAAACAAGCTTTGGAAAACTTATCTTCTTAGCGCATTTTTAATTTAAGAAAATTTTAAAAATTAAAAAAAAATTTTTCTTTTTTTTTGGGTTTTACGTAAACTACTCTAAGAGTTTGTTCAAAAATTTGTATAGAAATTATTTGCTACTGTTAAAATAATAAAAACATTTAAGAACTGATTTTCTTGGCATACTATTAATTTTATAGCATTTTTTAAAATATAGGAAAAAATTTTTTTTTTATTTTTTTTTTATTTTACGAAAACCGTTTGATAGATTTGCTCCAAAATTTGTATGCAAGTTATTTGCTACTGTCTGAAAAAAAATAAGTTTTGGAAAACTAATTTTCTCAGTGCAGTTTTAATTTAAGAGAATTTTAAAAATTGTCAAACAAATTTTTATTTTTCATTTATCTTTTTTCTTAGCGTGGTTACGATTACGAATTTCGTTGTCATCGTTCTTTTAAAGTACAAATTTATGAGTAAATATTAATTTTAAACAATTTTTTTAAATTAAAATCACATTTAAATAAATATAAAATAATTAATGAAACTCAAAGAGCTCTATGAAAAAGCATTCCTCCAAAGGACTTGGCAGCGTTACCTTACGTGAATATCTTTTGCATTATTGTTACACACAAAAAGACACATACACACATACACATGCACACATACACATACATACATACACATACACACATACTCATACACATACACACACACACAAACACACATACACATACACACATACACATACACACATACACATAAACCTACACGCATACACATAAGCATATGGACATGCACACATTTACATACACACATAAACATACTTACATACATACACACATGAACATTCACACATACGCATACCGAAATATTTACACATACACACATACACATATATACATACACATCAAACATACCAATACACATATACACACACACACACATACACATACACACATACGCATACACACATACATTTTACGAAAACCATATGATAGATTTGCTCCAAAATTTGTATGCAATTTATTCGCTACTGTCTGAAGAAAACGAGCTTTGGAAAACTAATTTTCTTAGCGCAGTTTTAATTTTAGAGCACTTTGAAAATTAAAAAAAAAATTTTTATTTTTCATTTATTTTCTATTTTGCGTAAACCATACTATAAATTTTCTCCGAAATTTTTATACAATTAATTCGCTACTGACTGAAAAAAATAAGCTTTTGAAAACTAATTTTCTTAGTGTGGTTACAATTTTAGAGAATTTTAAAGATTTAAAAAAAAATTTCGATTCTTCTTTTCTTATTTTTTTTATTCTACGTTAAGTACTCGATAGATTTGCTCTAAAATTTGTATACAAGTTATTTGCTATTATCTTTATAAACCAAGTTTAAAAAAAATAATTTTCTTAGCGTAGCTTTTTGATTACTTCTTTTGATTTCTGAGTAACTCTTGAAAATTCATAATAGTACTACTGATTTAGATGTTGACTGGTATTATCACATTCAATCAAGTATTTAAATATAATCATTATTAAATATTACGAATTAAATTGTTTTTTAATAAATGGAAAAAATATTTGAAGAAAAAGAAGAAGAGAATTAAAAGAAGAAGAAGAAGAAGAAAAAATTACATATATTAATAATTATGAAGTTATACAAGTAAAATAAACGCTCACTCAAATATATGTATTAATACAATTCTCTCTCTCGCGATTAACGTAATAATAAATCTATCAGTTTATTTTAATTATCATCTTGTTAATTTAATTACCGTCACTAAAATTGACTACTTGGATTTACCAAGCTTAGTCGTGATAAAAAGATATCCACAAGATAATAAATCATTAACGTGAAAACGTAACAATCTATTAAAAAATGAATTTTTCAATTATATCTTAATAAGTCAGAAAAGGTTTTGTAACATTCATAGGATATGGGTGATTTTATTCGAACGGGTCAAATTCAAATGTTGAAATGATAGGAAATAAAGGTGTTCATTTTAAAAATTTTACTCAGGTTTTTTTATGGTTATATCTAATAGAACAATATCCCAAAGTAGCCAAGCTGTCCATAGGTTATTCCCAGAAAAACTGATAGATAAAAAATATACTGATACAGAGAAATTACTTTTATTCCAGGGGAATTACTTTTTTTATTACCATCACTTGATATATTATTTTCTAATAATATTTATGTCGAACAAAGATTCTAAACTATCTGAAATACTTTAGAATTAGCTATTACCATATATGGATGAATTTTTAAAAATAAAAAACGACGAGTTACAGCAAAAATATGTATTTTTAAACATTATTAGAAAAAAGTTAAAGAACAAATATATCCATACTTAAGAAAGTTTGCTTTTTCAAAATATATAATAACATTATTTTTGTGTTTGGGAGTGGAGTTTAGTGTACTTGATGATAAAGGATTAGTAGGAAGTTCGCCACGTCCACGTGTAAACCATTTTATTACCAATACAATCTAAAATAATATATTATCAATTTATAGATTTTCTAATTCAGATTTTTCAAAGACTTTCATTTAAATTCAAATAATTATATACTTACTTTGATATCAACGACAAACTCTTCATCAAGGCTAATGACAAACTGATATTTTTATTTCCTGAATACTACGATGTAACCTTTAATTTCGCTTTATTTATTTGTAGTATATACGTAGTATATAGTGTAGTATGTAAATATGACTACAGTGATTGTTCACAAAAAGATTTGAGAATGTGCTTACTCGGAAATTCTCCACGAATATAAATATATTAAATTTTGAATATATAAAAATTATAAGCAGTATAATATGTATTAAATTTCAAGTGTGCAAATAATTTAACACTTCATGGTATGAAATTCATGAATGAAATTGTTGACTTTATTATTTAATTAGAATTTTGTGAGTGCATCTCAAAAAAGACAGGGGAATTATATGCCAGGGGAGATTACCTGATGATTTGAATGAAATTTTTACCGAGTAAACGGTCTCTAACATTCACTGCTATACAAACTTTTACATTACTACTTTCTTAAACTTCTATTACGTATTTGAATATGCGCTTATATCATCTGTGACAGTTAAATGTTTAGAGCCAGGGGAATTATCGTAGAAAAGGTAACTTAGCTTTCATAAGTGAAATTATGTTTACACGTAATCAAAAATGTATTCTATGATCAACAAAGCAATTTTTTAGCGAAATAAACATATAATAACAATATTTCCATGTGATAGAAATAGCTTATATTTTCATAAGATTTAAATATAACATTTTTTATTATTATTGCTTTTTATCTATGAAAAAATATACATTTTTTTTATAATAACAGAGGGTCAAAGAAAATATTTTTTTTTCAACTATTCTGCTGAAATATATGTACGGATGGAAAAAAATATTTTTTGATCTTTCAGAAGTATTAATTTATCCATCCTGTATCTCTACAACATTTAAAAAAAATTTTATATATGATTACAGACAGGGAAGATTACTTTTTATACTTCCTAAGGGTCCCTACAAAAGCTACATTGAAATTAGCGATTAAAAAGTCAATGGATCATAAAGTTACAACCTGAAAGTATATGAAAAATTTGTGGTTAATAATATTTGAACCTTGTATTGATAGTTTATTAAATGATTACATGTGATTACCCTTTAGAATAGAATCACCCATATAATGTTATCGATGATAATACTTGTATTTCATTGGATAAAATGTAGTGGTTAACATTCAAATTAACCTATTAAATTATTAAAAATTAAAATTTCAAATTTAACTATTAAATTATAATTTTTTCGCCATTCTAACCCTAAAATCGCAACTTTGTTGCTCTTTTTTGGCTCTCATGTCGAAAAATACACTACGCAACTAGTATGGAAAGGCTTTTCTACGAAACTCATTACGACCCACACCTTCGGCTCAGGCCGTAAACTTCTCGTTTCGTAAATAAAGCCGTTCTATACTCGTTATGTAATGTACTATAGTGATACAGAAAGTGTAACCGCATCATGCCAATATGCTTATTAATTGGCATTTTTATTTTCTTTCTTACTTTTGCTTTCTCATAGAGAAAGCATTGTATCAATGAAAAAAAATTTTTCCTATTTTTTCATTAATTTGAACATATTTGAACTCGGTAAGTCGAAAAAAGTGGTCTCCAGAAAATGTGTGTGTGTGTGTGTGTGTTTGCTTCAAATTTTGCACGCGATGTATTTTTTTGTTCAACTGGGGAAAAAGCTATTAAATATTGCTCTTCTTAGCTCAGTTCTGTTTTTAGAGCCATTTTAAGAATTTAAAAATAATTTAGATTTTTCATTTTTTTGGTATTTTACGTAAACTACTCGAAAAATTTTCTTTAAAATTTGGATGGATATTATTTGCGACTGATAAAAGAAGAAAAACTTTAACTAACTAATTTTCTTAGCGCACTTTTAATTTTAGAGCAATATGAGAATTAAAAAAAAAATTTTTTGATTATTTTTCTTTTATTTTACAAAAACCATTTAATAGATTTGCTACAAAATTTGTATGCAAGTCATTCGCTACTGTCTAAGAAAAATTAGCTTTGGAAATCTTATTTTTTTAGCGCAGTTTTAATTTTAGAACATTTTGAAATTATTCGTTATTCGTTATTGCTTTAATAAAACAAGCTTTAAAAAACTCATCTTCTCGGCGCATTTTTAATTTAAGAAAATTTTAAAAATTAAAAAAAAAATTTTTCATTTTTTTTGGGTTTTACTTTAACTACTCTAGGAGTTTGTTCAAAAATTTGTGTAGAAATTATTTGCTACTGTTGGAATAATAAAAACATTCAAGTACTAATTTTCTTAACATACTATTAATTTTACAGTATTTTTAAAAAATAAGAAAAAATTTTTTTTTCATTTTTCTTTTATTTTACGAAAACCGTTCTATAGATTTGCTCCAAAATTTGTATGCAAGTTATTTGCTACTGTCTGAAGAAAACAAGTTTTGAGAAACTAATTTTTTTAGTGCAGTTTTAATTTAAAAGAATTTTTAAAATTGTCTAAGGAATTTTTATTTTTTATTTATCTTTTTTCTTAGCGTGGTTACGATTACGAATTTCGTTGTCATCGTTCTTTTAAAGTACAAATTTATAAGTAAATATTAATGTTAAACAATTTTTTTATATTAAAATCACATTTAAATAAATATACAATAATTAATGAAACTCGAAGAGCTCTATGAAAAAGCATTGCGCCAGAGGACTTGGCAGCGTTAACTTACGTAAATATCTTTTGCATTATTGTAACATACACAAAGACACATACACACATAAATATCTTTTGCATTATTGTAACATACACAAAGACACATACACACATAAATATGCACTCATACACATACATACATACAATATACACACCTACTCATACACACATACACATACACACACACATACACATATACACATACAAATACACATACACACATACATATACACACATACACATACACACATGCACATACACACGTACACATACACAAATACACATAAACACATACACATAAGCACATGGACATGCACACATTTACATACACACATAAACATACTTACATACATATACACATGAACATTCACACATACGCATACGATAATATTGACACATACACACATACACATACAAAAATACGCATACACACATACAAATACACACCTATACACATACACGCATATACATACACACATACGCATACACACATACGCATACACACATACACATACACACATACACACATACGCAGGCACTTTTACACAACCACACGCAATTATATAGATACACACGTACACGTGAACGCATAAACATACACCCATACCCATACACACATACACATACATAGATACATACACATACACATACACTCATATACATACACACATACACATAACACATACACACAGACACATACACATACACAGCTACACATAGAAACATACACATACACTTATACACCGACACACATGTACGTACGCACACACACACACTTACACATACTGACATACACACACGTACATATACAAACATACACATAAACACACGCATACACAGAAACATACGCATACACAGAAACACACGCATACACATACACACATACACATACACACATACATACACACACATATGCATACGCACAAACACATACACATACACATGATCGAATACACATACACACATAAATATACACACATACATATACAAACATACACATACACATATGCACGTACACACATACACATACACACATACACGTACACATAAACATATGCACATACACACGTAATCATACACACATACATATACACACATACACATACATATATACACATACACACATACATATAAACACATGCACATAAGCACATAAATATACATACAAACACATACACACATACACATATACAGATACACATACATACCTGCACATACATACACAAACGTGAACACATGCACATATAAAAATACCCATACACATACACTTATACATCGACACACTTACACATACGCACATACACATACGCACATACACATAGAAACATACACATACACACTTACACACACACACACCTGCACATACTGACATACACATACACGTACACATACAAACATACACATGAACACACGCATACTTACACATGAACACACGCATACACATACACACATACAAATACACATATACATACGGACATACACATACACTCACTCACATACACATATAAACATACACATATACATAAACATACATACATATACACGCATACACATGCACACATATATATACACACATACACATACACATACACATACACATACATATACACACATACACACATTCACATACACACATACACATACACACGCACACATACACACAAACAAATACACACATACACATAGACGCATACACATACACATATACACATATACACATACACATATACACATACACACATACACATACACACATAGACGTACACACATACCCATGCACACATACACATTCATACTTATACATACACACATACACATACTTACATACACATAGACACATACACATACACACATACACATATACACATACACATATACACACATATACATACACGCATACACATATATACATACACATACCACATACACATACGCACCTGCACATACATACATACGAGTAAGCACATACACGTATGAACATACACAAACACTTATACATCTACACACATTTACATATACACATACGCACATACACACATACACATACACGCATACACATACTCACATACACATACCACATACACATACACAGCTGCACATACAACTATACTTGTACACACATAGACATACACGCATACACATTTACGCATACATTTACACACATACACATACTGATACACATATAAACATACACACATATACATAAACACATACTTATACACGCATACACATATGTGCATGCACATACACATACACTTACACATACATACATACACATACACATACACATACGACATGCACACAGACACATACACAACTACGCATAAATACATACACATAAATACATACACATATATACATACACATACACATACACTCAAACACTGACACACATACACATAAGCACATACACATGAACACATACACATACACACCTACAGACACACACTTACACATCATGACATACGCATACACGTACACATACAAACATACACATAAACACACGCATACACATAGGCATTTACATACACACATACGCATACACGAATACACATACACGAATACACATACACTTACTCACATACACATTTACACATACACGTACACACATACACATACACACATACATATACACACATACACATACACACATACATATACTGCGACGAGTATACATACCCGTGCATTTAAATTTCCCGCCTAACAGCCAGCTACGATAGAACAGTAGTTCTGAGCTCAGCCGCCAGGTGGCAACCTCGAACGTCGATACACGCAACGGGAAAAATGCGGCCAGAGTATATAAGAGGCCGAGAAGCACAGCTAACCAGAGCAGTGTAGACTACGGTCTTCTCTCTCTCTTACCCTTAGTGAGCACGCTAGGCTAAGAGAGAGTGGGGCCAGTAGTAGCTGGTTGCCTTGGCTTGTGGAGCACCACAGCTTAGGCAAGGCTTCTCTCTCTTGCACATGGGGATAGACCGAGTGAGCACGCTGGTCTAAACTCTAGTGCATATGCTGGCAGTGTTAGAGATACGTCGAGTGAGCACGCTGGCGTAAATCTACCTGCCTAGAGCACACTAGCTATATTTTTGCCACCGCCGCAATGCCGAACTTGCGCCGTTGAATTTAAGGGTGACGTCCACCCATAATGTTATATTCTATTTCACATTCCGCCGCTGGCTTAATTAAGGGTCTGGTTAACCCGTAGCCGTCGCGTCCGCCGCCACGTTATTATGGAATATATTAAGGGTGTCGTCCACCTAATTATTCAATTCGTATTAGTTTAAAGGACTCCGTCCGGCCGCGCATGAATATTAGAACTTAGATTAAGTTAAGGGTGTCGTCCACCCAATACATTTTTATATTAGTTTAAAAAACTCCGTCCGCCTGCCGCGTAATCATTAAGATATTAGAATAAGTTAAGGGTGTCGGCCACCCATTGTCTTTACGTCACTTAAAGGTCCCGCATGCCTATAGAGATTTGTGACTCAGATAATTAAGGGAGCCGGCTACCCACCGTCATTATTATTATTATTACCGTAGTATTAAGTATAGCATTACTAGATGCCGCTGCCTAGTTATATTATAATTATTTAATTATTAATTATTTATCTCCTTTGTCTTTGCACATTGTTGCAGGTAAAAGCCGCCGGTATAAATTAAACCGTCCAGGCCGTAGAATCTTTAGTTAAAGTAAACTATAATTCAGATTCCTTAAAGATTATTGAATAATTGATTTCACTTATTGAATAGCCGTCAAGCGGCCGATTTAATTATTTTTGTACATTACATTCCGTTAAGGTTAGGTTAATTATTTGCATTATATAAGATTATTAGGTTTAGCTTTGATTTATACATTATTATTAATTCACATTTGTAATCGTCGTTGTAAGAGTTTTATGAGTACAATAAAGCCAAGGTACTCCCTAGCATAACCGAACTTGTTAAACCCGGTTACTTTCCTTTACTTTCCACCGTCTGATCCCTCCAACTCCTACCGATCTTACCCTGGTAACTCACTTAAGCGTCTAGCAACAGGAGTTACACGTATTTCCCCCTCCCGAAAGGGAAAAACGTTACATGGCGCCCGAACAAATGGACTTCCGGTTACCCAGTTAAAAATTTCGATTATAAAAATCGTACGCCAGTTGTAACAAAACGTTACATGGCGCCCGAACATATGGACTTCCGGTAAAACAAATTGATTGACATCAATTTTTTATTAATAAATCATTCGCCAATTGTAACTAAACGTTACATGGCGTCCGAACAGTAGGTCTCCGCAAACCGGAAATAAAAACCATTTAGCATTTTATGCTTGCTTCATTTGCCAGTTGTAACAAAATGTTACATGGCACTTAAACACTAGGAAACTAAGGAAAACCGTTTGGTATTTTAATTTTTATCTCGTTACACGACTTACAAATATCCAGGATCCTGACGAATATTTTTTATTTTAAATCATTCGCCAATTGTAACTTAACGTTACATGGCGCTCGAAAAATTGGACTTCCAGTAAATATTTAACAATAATTCTGCTTTCAAAAATAAATTTTTGTTCAAAAATTTCTTTATTCGTTCGCCATTTTAACACTACATGGCAAGTGAACATTTAAGAACCAGTCTTTTTATTACACTTCGCCGCCATTTGTGAATAAATCACATGGTGTAATAATATTGAATTAAATCACAATTCAATTACCGTAAAAAATAAAATTTTTTATTTTTTATTTCATTCTGCCAGCGTAACATAACGAATAATAATTGCGTTCGTCTATCCGCCAGTTGTAACCTGAGTTACATGGCGTTTTGACAAATAAACATTTAAGTTTAACATACTGCCGCAAAACTACTTGTTAAATTACCTCGGGGGTTCTAAACCACTAAAACAGTTTCGAGCCGTCCAAGACCCCAAAGTTAAAAATTTCTTTTTTCTCCTTCCATACCCGGTACAAAACTTAAAAAGATCTAATCCTATTATTCCATCCAATCCCTTGTTGGCTAATTGTTACTCCGACTCATCCGAATCAAGCACTAGGTTAGATAGCTCTTAGATTAAACTGTAAGCGTAGGCCGCCGCCGCATAAAAAAGTAATCTGCACTTACAAGTCAAAAGTAACAAAAATTTGATTAACACAATAGAATTAGATACAAAAACAATTAGTAATTTTAATTTTTAGAATTAGGTTGAATTAAAATAAATTTACTTAGATTTTCGTTTATTATAAGCGATGAAATAGCCGCCCGTTTAGCCGAATTAGATCACTCAATAAAAGGTGATAGCGAAACGCGCCGCGATAAAACCATAGAATAGATCACAAACCGTCTCCTCCGCGACCACCACGCCGTACCCGCGATTTAAACCGCCACAACCGAACCCAGCCGCGGTACCATCCTCTGTCCACATCCCACCACCTGCACCACAATCGAAAGGTAAGCTGCCTAAGAATATCCACCTTCAAGAACGACCGACTACTGCTACCGAAGAAGAGCAATCATCAACCAGATGGGTCAAAGATAGACTACCAGTTAAAGCCAAGCAATACAGGGTGAGAGTGGCCGAACAGACGTGGAACCTGCGACCGGATCCGGCAACAGGTAAACCGAGAAAAGCTGTCAAAGTCCGTGCGAGCGGCAAGGTATGATTACATCTTATCTTAGTCACTATAAATTTTCTCTGTACATAGTAAGAATATTTTTTTTTTCTGTTATTTATAAGTTACTCGTTTAACCGTTCACTGATAGTTCACTCTCCGAAGAAAGGGGGGCGTGCGACGAGTATACATACCCGCGCATTTAAATTTCCCGCCTAACAGCCAGCTACGATAGAACGGTAGTTCTGAGCTCAGCCGCCAGGTGGCAACCTCGAACGTCGATACACGCAACGGGAAAAATGCGGCCAGAGTATATAAGAGGCCGAGAAGCACAGCTAACCAGAGCAGTGTAGACTACGGTCTTCTCTCTCTCTTTACCTTAGTGAGCACGCTAGGCTAAGAGAGAGTGGGGCCAGTAGTAGCTGGTTGCCTTGGCTTGTGGAGCACCACAGCTTAGGCAAGGCTTCTCTCTCTTGCACGTGGGGATAGACCGAGTGAGCACGCTGGTCTAAACTCTAGTGCATATGCTGGCAGTGTTAGAGATACGTCGAGTGAGCACGCTGGCGTAAATCTACCTGCCTAGAGCACACTAGCTATATTTTTGCCGCCGCCGCAATGCCGAACTTGCGCCGTTGAATTTAAGGGTGACGTCCACCCATAATGTTAAATTCTATTTCACATTCCGCCGCTGGCTTAATTAAGGGTCTGGTTAACTCGTAGCCGTCGCGTCCGCCGCCACGTGATTATGGAATATATTAAGGGTGTCGTCCACCTAATTATTCAATTCGTATTAGTTTAAAGGACTCCGTCCGGCCGCGCATAAATATTAGAACTTAGATTAAGTTAAGGGTGTCGTCCACCCAATACATTTTTATATTAGTTTAAAGGACTCCGTCCGCCTGCCGCGTAATCATTAAGATATTAGAATAAGTTAAGGGTATCGGCCACCCATTGTCTTTACGTCACTTAAAGGTCCCGCATGCCTATAGAGATTTGTAACTCAGATAATTAAGGGAGCCGGCTACCCACCGTCATTATTATTATTATTAGCGTAGTATTCAGTATAGCGTTACTAGATGCCGCCGCCTAGTTATATTATAATTATTCAATTATTAATTATTTATCTCTTTTGTTTTTGCACATTGTTGCAGGTAAAAGCCGCCAGTATAAATTAAACCGTCCAGGCCGTAGAATCTTTAGTTAAAGTAAACTATAATTCAGATTCCTTAAAGATTATTGATTAATTGATTTCACTTATTAAATAGCCGTCCAGCGGCATATTTAATTATTTTTGTACATTACATTCCGTTAAGGTTAGGTTAATTATTTGCATTATATAAGATCATTAGGTTTAGCTTTGATTTATACATTATTATTAATTCACATTTGTAATCGTCGTTGTAAGAGTTTTATGAGTACAATAAAGCCAAGGTACTCCCTAGCATAACCGAACGTGTTAAACCCGGTTACTTTCCTTTACTTTCCACCGTCCAATCCCTCCAACTCCTGCCGATCTTACCCTGGTAACTCACTGAAGCGTCTGGCAACAGGAGTTACACGTATTTCCCCCTTCCGAAAGGGAAAAACGTTACAATACACACATACACATACACACATACACACTCACATGCACATACACACATACGCATACATACATATACATACACGCATACACATACACACATATAAATACGCACATACACATACACATACATACATACACATATACATACACCCACATACACATACACACATACACATACACGCGTACACATACACATACACACATATACATACTCACATACACATACACAGCTACACATAGACACATATACATACACTTATACACCAACACACATGCACGTACCCGCACAGACACACTTACACATAATTACATACACACACGTACACATACAAACATACACATAAACACACGCATACACATACACACATACACATACACATACGCACACACATATACACACATATGCATACACACAAACACATACACATACACACATACACATGCACACATGCACGTAACCCATACACATACACATACACATACACACATACATATACACACATACACATACACACATACACATACACATACACACATACATATGAACACATACACATAAGCACAGAAACATACACATACACACATACATATGAACACATACACATAAGCACAGAAACATACACATACACACATACATATAAACACATACACATAAACACAGAAACATACACACAAACACATAGACACATACACATATACAGATACACACATACACATACACACATACACATAAACACATACACATATACACATACACATACACAAATACACATACACATACACACCAGCACATGCATACATACGAGTGAACACATACACGTATAAACTTACACATACACATACACTTATAAATCTACACACATACACATATGCACATACACATACACACATACACATACGCGCCTACACATATACACATACACATACTACATACACATACGCACCTGCACATACATACATACGAGTAAGCACATACACGTATGAACATACACATACACTTATACATCTACACACATTTACATATACACATACAACCATACACACATACACATACACGCATACACATACTCACATACACATACCACATACACATACACAGCTGCACATACAACTATGCTCGTACACACATAGACATACACGCATACACATTTACGCATACATATACACACATACACATACGCGCCTACACATATACACATACACATACTACATACACATACGCACCTGCACATACATACATACGAGTAAGCACATACACGTATGAACATACACATACACTTATACATCTACACACATTTACATATACACATACAACCATACACACATACACATACACGCATACACATACTCACATACACATACCACATACACATACACAGCTGCACATACAACTATGCTCGTACACACATAGACATACACGCATACACACATACACATACACATACACACATACATATGAACACATACACATAAGCACAGAAACATACACATACACACATACATATGAACACATACACATAAGCACAGAAACATACACATACACACATACATATAAACACATACACATAAGCACAGAAACATACACACAAACACATAGACACATACACATATACAGATACACACATACACATACACACATACACATAAACACATACACATATACACATACACATACACAAATACACATACACATACACACCAGCACATGCATACATACGAGTGAACACATACACGTATAAACTTACACATACACATACACTTATAAATCTACACACATACACATATGCACATACACATACACACATACACATACGCGCCTACACATATACACATACACATACTACATACACATACGCACCTGCACATACATACATACGAGTAAGCACATACACGTATGAACATACACATACACTTATACATCTACACACATTTACATATACACATACAACCATACACACATACACATACACGCATACACATACTCACATACACATACCACATACACATACACAGCTGCACATACAACTATGCTCGTACACACATAGACATACACGCATACACATTTACGCATACATTTACACACATACACATACTCATCCACATATAAACATACACACATATACATAGACACATACTTATACACGCATACACATACACGCATACACATACACATACACATACACATACACATACACATACCACATGCACACAGACACATACACAGACATAACTACGCATAAATACATACACATAAATACATAGACATATATATATATACACATACACATACACTCAAACACTGACACACATACACATAAGCACATACACATGAACACATACACATACACACCTACACACACTTACACATAATGACATACGCATACACGTACACATACAAACATACACATAAACACACGCATACACATAGGCATTTACATACACACATACACATACACGAATACACACTCACATGCACATACACACATACGCATACACATAAGCATATAGACATATACACATAAATATACAGACATACACATACATACCTATACATACACGCATACACATACACACATATACATTCGCACATACACATACACATACACACAGACACATATACATACACCCACATACACGCGTACACATACACACATATACATACTCACATACACATATACAAATACCCACAAACACAAACATACATACACATACACTTACTCACATACACATACACACATACACGTACACATATACATATACACGCATACACATACACACATACACTTACACACATACACATACACTCATACACATACACATATACACATACATGCGTAGACATACACACATATACATACTCACATACACATATACATACACCCACATACACATACACACATACACATACACGCGTATACATACACACATATACATACTCACATACACATATACAGATACATACAAACACAAACATACATACACATACACCCACATATACATACACACATACACATACAGGCGTACACATACACACATATACATACTCACATACACATATACAGATACACACAAACACAAACATACATACACATACACTTACTCACATACACATACACACATACACATACACACATGCACATACTCACATACACATATACACATACACAAACACACATACACACATACACATATGCTTTCTTACATACACATACACACAAACACGTAAACACGCACATACACACACATATACATACATATACGCACATACACATACGCTTACTTACATACACATACACACAAACACGTAAACAGATACATACACACATATACATACATATACACACATACACATACACATGCACACAAACACATACACATACACATGCACACAAACACATACACATACACATGCACACATACACATACACGCCTATACATACACACATATACATTCTCACATACACATATACAGATACACACAAACACAAACATACATACACATACACCCACATACACATACACACATACACATACAGGCGTACACATACACACATATACATACTCACATACACATATACAGATACACACAAACACAAACATACATACACATACACTTACTCACATACACATACACACATACACATACACACATGCACATACACACATGCACATATACACATACACAAACACACACACACATACACATACGCTTTCTTACATACACATACACACAAACACGTAAACACATACATACACACACATATACATACATATACGCACATACACATACGCTTACTTACATACACATACACACAAACACGTAAACACATACATACACACATATACATACATATACACACATACACATGCACACAAACACATACACATACACATGCACACAAACACATACACAAACACATGCACACAAACACATACATATACACGCATACACATGCACTTACTTACATACACATACACGTACACACATACAGATACACACAAACACAAACATACATACACATACACCCACATACACATACACACATACACATACAGGCGTACACATACACACATATACATACTCACATACACATACACAGATACACACAAACACAAACATACATATACATACACTTACTCACATACACATGCACACATACACATACACACATGCACATACTCACATACACATATACACATACACAAACACACATACACACATACACATACGCTTTCTTACATACACATACACACAAACACGTAAACACATACATACACACACATATACATACATATACGCACATACACATACGCTTACTTACATACACATACACACAAACACGTAAACACATACATACACACATATACATACATATACACACATACACATTCACATGCACACAAACACATACACATACACATGCACACAAACACATACACCTACACATGCACACAAACACATACATATACACGCATACACATGCACTTACTTACATACACATACACGTACACACATACATATACACACATACACATACACACATACACATACACATACGCATACGCACATACACACATACTCATACACATACAGATACACATACGCATACACACACACACATACACATACACACATATACATACACACATACACATACACACATATACATACACACATACACATACACATATACATACACACATACACATACACACATATACATACACACATACACATACTTACATACACATACACATACACACATACACATACACACATACACATACATACATACATATACACACATACACATGCACACATACACATACATATACACACATACACATACACATACACACATACACATGCGCACATACACATACATATACACGCATACACATACACACATGCACTTACTCATATACACATACACGTACACACATACATATACACACATACGCATACACACGAACAAATACACACATATACTTACACACATACACATACACACATACATATACACACTCATACATACGCACATACACATAGATACATACACATACACACCTAGACACACACTTACACATACTGACATACACATACACGTACACATACAAACATACACATAAACACACGCATACATAGACACACATACACATACACTTACTTACATACACACATATACATACATACATACATGTACTCACATACATCTACACACATTGCAATGCGGGAGTTTGTTCTCTATATTACAGTTACTATAATTTTAATTTTGCAGTATAACCTCTAAATAAATATCAATTTAATTAACATTCCTTTTAACTTTACTCTGAATTTAAACTATGAATTTATTATTAATCAAGTTTTTCGGGAGGATACTTATCGGGCCTTTGTAGAGAAGAATGACGAAACCACAGATGTAAACCAGCAATAAACAATTTAGATATTTTATACTAACACAATGTTTGTAAACATTTAAGTAACACTGTTAAGTGAAATACAAGAAAGAAGTAATTTTCACTCTCTATTTATTTAAGTAAATTCAACATCTTAATCATTCGACAATTTTTCGAAATTGTGTAAATTGTAAGAAAACTATGTAAATAAAACCCTGATTCGATTCAATAATCTTTTCTTTAAATTATAATTAATAAAAATTAGACTAAATGCGTGACTTTAATATTAAAGATTATCAATGGCGGCGAAACTAACGCTAAATATGACGAGCAAAACGGTGACGCACATTGATTCTAAGTTCTCACTTGATAAAACATAAAATAGTGAACTCACCTTAATAATAACAAGTGTTTCTCCCTAAAGAAAAAAATCTCCAACAAATAACTCTTTTATCCAAATTCTCCTTTGCTCATTTTAAACAAACTCCTCAGCTCTCTCGAAAATGATATAAAAATCTCTCTTATTGGTAATTATTTAAAATGGCAAAATGGCAAAGTGGCAAAATGGCGAAATGGCAGCCTAAAATCTCTATTAAATTCCAACTTACTATAGTCGAGTCAAGACTCAAGAAATATGTCTCAGTGAGCAGCAACGGAAAAATCAAACAAGTGTAACAACCAAGATTCAATAGAGAAGTTTGTCGATGGAGCGTCTTTTCTTGAGCTTGTTTCTCTTTATCCCTTCTTTAATCAATTACGTCACAAATAGAATAATGGTTGATTGGTTATTAATCCTTTCCGTAATTGTTATTTGTCAATTACAAAGGATTTTGACTTATAACCAATCAACACCTTTCCTCTTGGCGGCTTCTTTGATGTTAGCGCCCTCTATTTTCCGCGGGCTTTATTTGAATTTATATTTAGAATGCTCCATATACTAAGTCTTGATAATTCTGCATGCAATTTATCACTATCTCTCTCCAGCGCTCGATTTCTTCTATCTTCTATCACTCTCGCTCTCGATTTCACGTATCTCCATATACAAAACTTACACTGCTTGATATTCTTACAATTGCCTTCATATATATTTATTCTGCTGCTATTACTACAATAACCCATGTATATATGAGCCTGATTCATAAGCTATAGCTGGCTCCCCTTTTTTCTGATCCTTTACTCTTCTTACGCATGCCTTGATTTCCTTATAATACAGTATAATTAAATGAATAATATAAATCATAAAAGAATTAAAATGATATTCAATTTATGTTCCCACACGTAACAAAATTCAAACAAATTTATAGTAATTAACTGTCTTAATGCAATTTTTGGAATATTTGAATAGAAACTGGTTTCTCATGTATTGATACAATGTATACATTTGTATACATGAAATATTAATCAAATAATAACTTCACTTACCTGATGATTAAAGAAACTTGTTTAATTTTCCATCGAAAGTTTAGAATAATGACCAGTTCTTAACTTATAGCTGTCGTATTTGGTTTTGTTCTTTATATACGCAAGTTCTGACCGGTAATAATTCTGTCGATCGCGCTCTACACAAGCGCCTCACCGTGGCCCTTGGGTCAAATAGTTATTAATCAGCAGGAAAAAGCGCGATTTTCAAATTCGATTTGTAGTAAATTGATTTTAAAAATTGTTACTTTCATAAAGAAATATTGAAAGAAAAAACATCAAGTATCAAAAATGGGAAAAAAGGAATCAAATCGTTTAAATAGTGACACTAGGGACAGTCATCGAATATAGGGATGATAGAGAGAACAGGGAACACGCTGTGATGCCTGTGATATCCACGTAAATTAGAACAATAATAAAATTAGGACTAATGAGATTAAATTAAATCAAGAAAAAAAACAGTTACAAGAAATAGACAAAACAAAGCTTTATGTATAAGAGGATTGAATAGGAAAACGGCAACAAAAACATCGAATGAATATAAAAAAAATTCGATAGAAGACAAGATTAGGAGAATGCAGGAAAATAAGTAATGATAAATTAAAATAAATACGTATCAATGAGGCGTCACATAAGGAAAAAGTTTATGAAAAAAGAAAAACCAAATAAATATAAAGAGAAATTAGAAAAAACAAAGATAACATAAACAGAATTCAAGAAAAAAAAGTAATGATGAATTGGCACAAATACGTGCAAATGAGGTTTCACGTGAAGAAAAAGCTTATATGAAAATAAAAGATGAATAACCAAATCAATATAAAAAAAGTTAGAAAATACTGACCAGGAGAAGACCCCTTGTTTGAGGCACTGATCTTGCTATAACTTGCGGATATGTTTTTATACATTGAGACCTCTTATACATGATTCTCGCGGAGAGAGAAGCATCGCGTTGATCAGCGCAATAAGAGGGGATATAGAAAAGACCCGAACGCGCATTCACAAGCGCGCAGCTACGCCCCTAGTTTTGACAGCCGAGCGACTATTAAGTGTAACGCGTATACTTTCTAATGTATAATATCCCTACTCTGATGCGGCAGAGTAGGAATATAGCGGCAAGCGCCGAAAATGCGAAGCATCTTGCTTAACGAAGAGCTTGTGCTCCGCACTCGTGCGTCATCTCTTCAGAAATAAAGATTTAAACAAAATGTAATTGCCGATTTAGTGCCTTTTCTTTGTGTTATTCGCTCACAAATGATGGTGAAGAAGTTTGCCGAAAGAGCAGCTTCCTAACTGTGAGTGAGCGAATAACACTTTACAAATAATTAAACCGTGATAGAATAATTATCGCGAGTGATTGATATAAAGTGAAAATCGTGGTGTATATTTTGTTTGTTTTACCACGTTTTAGTGAACTATTGTATCGTAAAAAAGGCATTAAAGCCTAGACTTAATTCTTGCAGAGGCGTGAGACTGGCAAAGCATAGCTTGTAGTTCTCTCGCTGTTGCAAGAAACAATTAAAAGCGCATGAATTAGAGTAAAAGTCTCGCGCAGTTGATGATGCATATGGTCCAGAAATGCACATGCCTTATTTCCTTTCTCCTTTTCTTTTCAGGAAGAACCATCCATTATTAATACATTTTGAGTAAGCTGGTGCATACGAACCCGAGCTTACAGAGCATGGCGTCTCTGTGGTGCACGGTTTAGCTCAGCTTACTCGTTTATTAAACAAAAACCTCACCTATAAATGTGAGTACAATAAAAGTGTACGAATAAGAAATTCGTGTACGATTGAAAAGTGCGTTACACACTTGTTATCGTCTTTATAACAAGTTGTGACGTCACAACATAAAATTATGAAAAAAGCCGCGAGCATCCGGTCTAACGCTCGAACATTCTAAGATAATGAGCTATTTTGTTCAATTTTTTTGAAAAATCATTGTTTATAATATTGAATATTACTCCCCAATCGGAGATTCCGAATTCATTCTGCAAAGAAGAATGCCCACGACAGATCTTTGAAAATCGTTGAGAGTGCAACCTTTCTAGCCTAGATGATTGTCAAGAGTATAAAAAAACATGAATTTAAATGAAAAATTCAATCCACTCGAGTGGTGGGAAGGTGGTAAAAAAAGACTGAAGTTTACTAGTCTATTTAATCCAAGAAGTAATCTTTGCATAAGTAATTGGTTAAAAAATGATAATGAACGAAATCGATGCCTACTGCAACATGTTTTATTTGATTTTTAGGCACGACCGCTATACGAAAGTGCCTTATATTTTCGACATCGCGAAAAATGTAACCCTTTAAAATATGTTTTTTTATGATAAAAAACTTATTTTTATAGCAAAATAAGACTATTACGAGGCTTTCTTAAAATGTATGTATGGATGTATGTGTGTGAGAAATCAAGTTTATAAATTTTCTCGACGAGTTTTTATCTGATCTGAATAATTCAAACGAGGAATTGTTTCAAATAATAACACAAGTAAACGTTCTCATTTTGAAAAAAAATCATTGGAGGCGTTTTTAAATACGTGCCTTTTAAGTGGTCAAAAAAAATGGATTTTTGGTAATAACTTGAAAAATGCGATTTTTTTTTAAAAGTATATAGAATAAAAGTTATAGAATATGAAAAAATTAATCTTTTTTATATCATACATTTTTCTCTGAAGTTAATATTTTTCAAATTGCTCATGAAAAATATTGAAATTAAAGGCTTTTTAATGATAATTTGATAAATATTATTTTTAAAAAATATATATAATATTAAAAA